>JBBPDA010109666.1:0-10143 GCA_037974385.1 Arnoldichthys spilopterus
AACAGATGCCTCTATATATTCATATGTAATTGAAGATACACACTAGTAACTTGGGGACCTAAAAAATTCCTTCTACAATAGCAGCTTTACAGAATTCAGGTCAGAGCCCCCAAGAGCAAGCCAAAAGCGACAGAGGCAAGGAATAACTCCCTAAGCTGTAGGAAGAAACCTCAGAAGGGACCAAGGCTCAGAAGGGGGAACCCATCCTCCTCTGGTCGACACCAGACAGTTATAACAAACAAGAGAAAAGAAGAAAAAGGAAAAATAAAATAAATATATATATATATATATATATAATAAATGGGCAGCAGCAGTTTTTTGTGTACAGGGGCTGCGATGACTTTAGATCAATTCTTTAGCAGATAGAGCTGTTCATATGGGCTCCTCAGCAGGAGTGAGTGGGTTAAAAGCCACAAAAAACGTCAAGCAGAATGGGAACGGTTCACTGGCATCTCAGCGGAATATCTCAACAGAGAAGGGGAGAGAGGGGGCGGGTGGGTGGGTGTTTTTATAAGTGAGATAAGAATGATGTACATTGTGGTCTGAGTGCAGGCAGGAGCTCTGGCAAGACTCACTGTGCATAACTATTGTTATACAGATATCAGGTATTTATAACCCTTTCAAATATGTTAGTCCTTAATTTCTTCAGCTGTCTGGCTCTATTCCCCAACACTGTGAACAATTCTAAGTTTCTCAGTTTTTAATTTTTTATCCAGATTATGTGTCACTCACACACTGTGAACAGTAAGTTTGTCCTCTGCATTTAACCCATCCACGGCACCAGTGTAAACACCTCAGCAGCATGAGCAGTGGGCTGCACACCTACACTTCCTGGTGGGCAGCTAGGGGCTTAGTTAGGTGTTTTGCCCAAACGCCCACTTTAGTCATGGATGTGGGAATGGGAAATCTTACTCACTCAGCCCTCCCAACATTTTCCCTGCTGGTTCCAGGGATTGAACCCGCAACCCCTTCGGTTGCAAGCCCTGTGCTCCAGTCAGGACGCCACAGCTACCACTTCTTTAGAATGGAGAAACCATTTGGAATGATGCTGTTTACATCTTAAACATTTAGTAAATCTGAAAAGAATTGGTCGAATTTCCATTTAAGATAAGACATCTTGTGTCACTTTAACAAACCAATAACAAAACGATGCAAAATTAAAACACAAGAGGTGGTGTTGAACACATATTCACAACTCCTCATTCCGGCTCTGCTTAAACCCTCTTAGGATTTTTTACCACAGACCTGGTGACTCTGACTCTTGTTTTGTCTGTGACTAGAAAAGCAAGTCCTTTGGCTTTCGTGAATGGCCATGATTCAACGAGCATGAACAAAAGGGACTGGTGTGTGTGTGTGTGTGTTGTGAGGCTTTAGGTGTCCCATCCCTCAGCTTTCATCTGAGTCCCTGTAAAGGTCGCTGCATGGCCCTGATTCAAGTTAAACTTGGATTGAACTTGAGCTGCTTTTTCAGTGCCCGGAACCTGCCGGTCGAATTGATGTGGCAGGAAGAAACACAGCTGAATCTTAACAACCGAACAGACCCACTTTTTACTTGGGTAGCTCTGTTTAACCCAGCTTTCATTTGAACCCCAATATACATCAGTCAGCCATAACATTAACCCCGTCTGCCTAATAGGTCCCTTTATGCCACCAGAACAGCTCTGACTGTGGTGCGCTGTGTGTTTCCAACAGAGTCAGCATTCACTTCATAAACCACAGCTCTTCTGTGGGATCGATAGGTGGACTAGCCTTCACTCCCCACATGCATCGGTGAGCCTTGGGTGCCCATGAACCTGTCACCAATTCACCAGTTGTGCTTCCTCAGATCACTTTTGGCAGCTGGACACCTGGAACACTCCACAAGACCTGATGTCATCTAGCCATCACAATAAGGCCCTTGTCAATGTGGCTCAGATCCTTATGCTCGCCCTTTTTTCCTGCTTTCAGCACATCAGTTTTAAGAACTGACTGTTCCCTTGGTGGCTAATATATCCCTCCCCTTGAGAAAAGCCACTGTAAATAGATAGTCAACGTTATAAGATAAGATAAACCTTTATTAGTCCCACAAGTGGGAAATTTGCATTGGTAGGCAGTACAAAAGGAAAGAGCAGCAGAAGAGCAGTAAAGCAATGGATACTGTTTAAAAAAACTGTACAACACAATAAGATAAAAAATTAAACTTTAAAAAAAATACATATAGACATTAGTGTATGTAGTATTCTATATAAACCTATATCTGTGTATAAGTTGCACCTGTTTTACACAGAGAAAAACACAGAAGAATATTGCACAGTGAAGAAATATTGCACATGAGAGAGATATTGCACGTTAAGAGAACATTCCAGTTTTCAGTCCGTGATGTTTTGAATGTGTGTGTTTATTTGTGTGTGTGTGTTTGTTGTGCAGTCTGACAGCAGCTGGAAGGAAAGACCTTCTGAATCTCTCCTTCCCACACCTTGGGTGCAGCAGCTGGTCACTGAAGGAGCTGCTCAGTGCTATTAGAGTCTCCTGCATGGGGTGGGAGATGTTGTCCAACAGGGATGACAGCTTAGCCACCATTATCCTGCCAGTCACAACCTCCACTGGGTCCAGAGGACATCCTAGAACAGAGCTGGCCCTTCGGAGACCTATTCAGTCTCTTTCTTATCCACTTTAGTTTTAGAAGTTCTAATTAGTTATGGCTGATTTGTGTATTATAGAAGAAAAAAGCAGTTTTTGCACTAATATCCATGGTCAGTTTTGTGCTTCAACACAAGTGAACGCCTGAGGTGCAGGGCTCGTTGTGTTTATGCCTTGAAAACGTCAATAACTGGATGAAAAAAAATTCAGTCTGTTCAATAAAAACAAAACAGAGATAATTCTGTCTGGGAACAAAGAAGGAAGGTCGCAACGGAATTCAGGGCTATGACGATAACCCAGGCCATTAAATTTGATCTAATCATGGATGAGGAATTAGACTCAGTGATCACATTATATCTAGAACTCATTCAGCATTCTGGCATCTCAAGGACATAGTTAAGATTAGAGATTGTGTGTCAAAACAAGATGCTTTACTTCCTGTACGGATGACTATGCTCTTCTTGTTGGTCTCCCAAAAACATTAGCGACTTATTCAATTAAGTCTTACAGAAACCAAGAAAAATAAATACATTACCTCAGTCGTCAGGTCCCTACACTGGCCTCCAATCTGATGTAGAATCGAGTATAAAGATTTACTCATTGTTTGTAAGTCACTTAGTGGTGGACCCCTAAATCCATCTCGGTTATGCTTGATGAAAACCAGTCAGGAAGGTTTCTGAGCTAATCTCTTAGATCAGCTAGTGGTGCCCAAAGCAGCCTAACTGCCACATAAGTAATTGCCTTTGACAGCTGGATTGTCTTTTAAAGCACTGACCTAAAGAAGCAGCATTGTTAAACCAGCTACACTTCTGAACTAACTTTGGAGTTTCCATCTAATGAGGGTGCATCTAGTTTTGCTAAAAGTCTGTGCGGCTCCAAGGCGAGTTATGTTCAGGATTTTGCATTTCATGGACCAATCATGGCGAGCTTCTAACCAATCAGGGTCCCATAGATGTGGATCCTTGTGGTCACATTTTTTGCTTCATTACATTTGTGCATGAATAATTTAGCCTTTTTTTAGAGAAAGCAAAGCATAATACATTTAAATTCATACTGCCATTACCCCTTTAGTGTTCTATTATTTGGTTGAGCGCATTTTAAATCCCTTTTTACACTGAAACATGCACTGAGCTTAACTCAGCCTGTTTGTTCCATCACTGACACTTGGTTTAGGTCAGTTTTGTTGAAAAATATCCACAGGATTTCAATGTGTCTTTAATTATTAGAGCTTTTCAATGAGCTTCACCACAAGAAATTAGAAAAAGGCTATGGATTTCTCAGAGAGGTTTTCAGAGAATCCAAGGATTTTATTAGATTAGATTTTTACTAATTTGTTAATGTATTTGGAGTTTTATGGTAAAGAGAAACCTTGACTGTTTAATAGAGACCTATATAAAAAAAAAAACTATGGGGTTGTTGAATAAAAAAAATAAACATTGTTTTAATACAAATTAATACAAAATGCAAAAAAATGAAAAAAAATATTGTTTTTTTCCTGGGTGTAGCCATTAAAGGGTTTAAAATACAGGACAGTTCTTACTCCAGGGAGCATAAGCCTCTTAAGTTGGGTTAGAAAGTTTTTAAGGGCCCATATTCTAGTTTTTATTTTGTATTTTTCCCCCTTCATAATTTTTATGTGGTTTAATGTAACAAAAGCTTATAAATAAATAAAAAAATGTATTGTTAAATTTGCCAGACCCTTTTTTCATGATTTTGTTACTGTGCCTTTAAATATCTGACACATAAATAATACAATGAACTTTAAAGCCCGTCGAAACCTAAAAACTGTGGGAGCTGAGTAGGCAGTGGGTGTGGTTAGGGACATGCCCTTTTGCTTAGGGAGTGTTGCAGTGTCAAGTCTTTGTACCAGGTACCACTAAGGTGCCCTTGTTAGCTGCCGGCTCCTCTAGACATGGATGGGTAAAAAGCAGAGTTCACATTTCGTTATGGTGCACTTTGTGTGAGGAGTGTGTTCACAGTGACAGTCATTTTCCCTAACTGTGGAAAATAAGTATATTAAGGTCATTTTGTCATCGGCTTTGTCTTATCACAGATTCATGAAAGCTGTAAAAGCAGTGACCCACTCAAGATCACCTGTCATTTAATGAAAGATAATTTCTTGATAGAAGGGCTGTGAATAGAGCTTCTTTTGTTGCCAGTCTGTGCCTACAACCAAGTTCTCTCCCTTTACTATTTCTTTTGTATGAGACAGTAAGGCCTTTGTGCATTTAGTTGGACAGCACAACAAGTAGTAGCCTGGAACATTTTAATTAACTTGTATTTCATTCACAAGGGACAAAATCACAAAACCAGTCCAAATGAGAATGTTCTGTCATCCATGTGTCTTTGTAGGCTCCATTGTGGTGAAGGTACCTGAGGATCGTGAGGTCGCAGTCCGAGGTCAGCCAGTAGTTCTGGGATGTGAGTTCACCCCTGATGATGGTTTGAATCTTTCCAGCCTGGTTGTTACCTGGCAAAGGCAAGAAGACTCTCGCGTGGTCCACAGCTTCTATTACCAGCGCGATCAGCTGGAACGGCAGAGCCCAGATTACCGCAACCGAACGGCTCTCTTTAAGACGGAGCTGAGGAACGGGAATGCATCACTCAGGATTGTAGAGGTGGGGCCGAGAGACGTGGGGCGATACCAGTGCATAGTGAGCACGTCCAGTGGTACGGACAGAGCCGGGCTGCAGCTGGACTATGGAGGTATTCAGGGCTCTTTTCAACATGAAAGTAGGCATTGTTCAGTTAAACCAGAAAAGTCTAAAATCCCTTGTCCACCATCATAAACAAGTGAAGCCAGCTGTGCTCTCTTCAACAGGATTGGCCACAGATCACTGTAATATCTTGACGGTTGGTTCTGAGGTCTTACAGTCAAATTGGCCAATCAGACTTTAACTTGAAGCTCACATTATGTAGGTTAAATACACACATAAAATATACATATTAGCATTTGCTCTTTTAAGGCCCAGAATGACGTTAAAAACCTGTTTGTGCAACATCTATGAGCTAAAGGACGTCGAAATAAGATGCAATAGATTATTTAGCACAATGCATAATTATGTTTACACTGTGCATCCCTATTTCATATATGAATAATTCTTATTAATAAGGGATAATTTATTTTTAATAGATTTTATTTCCCTGTTCCTTGTAATTTAATCTTGAAAATATCTTTCACAAGTATTACATCACTTTCCTAATGGAAAGTTACTTATCGATTTTCCATTTAGACGTAACAGTTAAAGTCTTATCCAGTATTATTCAGTCTTTCTTGGATCCAGTTCTGGGATCCTACTGGCTTGTATAATTTCCTGAATTCCAATTTGTTGAGCCGGATAAGATAAGCTGGGCCAGAAGAATGGGAACTGTGCAGTGAAGTGGCTGACACTGGAGCTGAGAAGTACTGCTGTAGTCTTTGTTGCAAAAGCGCTAAGAACTTTCTGCACAGCTTATATTGCTTTCTCTTTTTCCTTTTAAAGCCTTTTACACAGAGCCCAGGCTGAGCATCAGCTTCAGTGCCACCAAAGTGATGATGCAATACGAAGCTGAGGGTTTCCCCAAGCCGGAGGTGAACTGGCTAGGTGAACAGGGCGAGAACCTCAGCCACAACACCGTGCTCTCCAGTGTGCCAGACGAAGAAGCAGGCCTGTATTATCTAAAGAGCAGCTATGAGGCCCAGAGCCCTGCACTGAATATCACCTTCGTTCTAAAGAACCAGCTTCTTAATCAGGACCTGCAGAGACCCATCAATTTCAACTATGCTGGTGAGATATTTTGTGCATAAGTGTAGTTTTCACTTTTCATTATCCACTTCCACTTTCTAAGCTACATTGGAGAACTTGGGACAAAAATGAAGACAAGCAAAAGAAGAAATGATATGTTTTGAGAGGGTCAGCAATTCTGTTGCTGATGTCAGTTCTGTGGCTATCCATTACTCTTAGTGAAACATGATTCCTTCCTTGGCTAATATGATCCTGTATTAATGCTCAAACTCAATCATTTAAAATTTTTGAATAAAATGAAGCAATTGCTTTAATCCATTTCTAATGGTATAAGAAATGTTTATGTATCCTGACAAATCAGAGAAAAATACACACCCCATTTCTGGAAAAGTTTGAACATTTTGTAAAATGCAATGCAAAAAAATTGCAATTTGTAAATTCTCATGAAATTTTACTTATCCGAAAAAAGTAAAAAGAAAGGATTACGCTCACCTTGTATTTTGTAACTATAAGCAAATTTCAGTATTTAATACTTACAACACACTGAAAAAATGTTGGGTCTGTGGTAAAGTAAGAGTGAAAATGTATAGTATATTTAATTAATTTTGTAATGTTACACAATAAGCAGATGAACTGCTAACAGGTGAGAGGATCATGATTGGGTTTAAAAAAAGCATTCACCAAGACAAGTCTTTGTCAGCAAAGATGACTCGTGGTTCACCAAACGTCATGTCAGTTCTAAAAAGACCATTTCTCAACACAAGATTAGGAAGAATCTAGGTTATTTACTCTCTGCTGTACATAATATTGTGAAAAGCTTCTGGAATCTGGGGAAATATCAGTCTGTGTAGGGCAAGGTCAGAAACCACTATGGGTTTAAGAAGACTTTAGAAAACTGTTGTCATTTAACATGGTCTACTGTTGCATCAAGAAATGCAACCTAAAAACATTAGCTACGCAAAGAGAAAGCCAAACATCTAGTCTATGCAGAAACATTCTCTGATCGGACCAAAAGACTTGTTTGCTGTGGTCAGTTAAGTCTAGATTTGTCACCTTGTTTTTTGGGAAAAATGGACATCACATTCTTTATGCCAGTGGACCATCAAGCCTGTTTATTATCAACAGAAGCAAAAGCCAACATCTGCCATAGTATGTGGGGCATCAGCAGGGCTGGACTTGGACTAAAAATCAGCCGAAACCGGCCCAACAGGTATTGATGGAAAGACAATGAAGCCTGTTATTCTGTACAGTAGACTACTTACTTAGTATAAACCAAAAGGCTGCTTGGTCTAGTTAATTAGAAATTAGGACAGAGAGGAATCCAGTGAAATTTTCATAGAGTATTAATTTACCACATGAATAAACAGAACAACAACCCAGAATATAGCCTCAGCTCCCCTTACAGTACTCCCCCTCTGATGCTCGCCTCTTGAGGCGACCGAAGGTCTACCTCTGGACCGAGGGCCAGGGCGCTTCAGATGCCTGCTGTGAAACTCAGCTGTCAGTTCGGGGTCCAACACGTCTGTCGCCGGTACCCAGCACCTCTCCTCCAGCCCATACCCTTCCCAGTCGATCAAATACTCCAGGCTCCTCCTCTGTCTCCGGCTATCCAATATGGACCGGACAGTATACGCTGGTGTACCCCCAATGTCCAGAGCCGGCGGAGGAGTTTCAGTGGGTACATCACTGGCCAGGCTTCAACAGGGAAACATGGAAAACAGGGGAAATTCAATAAGTAGCAGGCAATAATAATTTAAATGACACGTCATTAATTCTTTTTACAATCTTAAAAGGTCCAACATACCGTGGGTTCAGTTTCTTACATGACTGTCTTAGTCTTAAGTCCCAGGTGGATAACCAGACCCAATCCCCTGGTTGCTAGTTGGGTGGTTCCCTCCTATGTTGATCTGCCTGTTCCTTCTGCCGCTGGATAGCTTCTGTGATGTTAGTATGGGTAGTCTCCCATACCTGTTTTGCTCTTTCAAACCATTCGTTCACTGTGGGAACCTCTGTAATACACGCATTCCAGGGGAATAGGGCTGGTTGGTATCCCAACATGCACTGAAACGGGGTCAGACCTGTGGAGGTACTTCTCAGAGAGTTCTGTGCATATTCTGCCCATGGTAGAAATTGGGCCCATCTCGACTGTTGGTTGTAGCAGTAACATCGGAGAAACCTCCCCAAGTCTTGGTTTACTCGTTTCACCTGCCCGTTGGATTGAGGGTGGTAGCCTGACGTTAGGCTCACATTGACCCCCAACCTTTCCATGAATCGTTTCCACACCTGGGAAATAAACTGAGGTCCCCGGTCAGACACTATATCCTCTGGCAATCCGAAATATCGTAAGACGGATGTAAACATGGCCTCTGCTAACTGGAAAGCTGAAGGCAGCTTGGACATAGGTATGAATCTGCATGACTTAGAAAATTTGTCTACAATTACCAAGATACAAGTTAACCCCTCAGAAGCAGGGAGGTCAGTAACAAAATCTACCGCCAGATGTGACCAGGGATGATGTGGAACCGGCAGTGGCTTAAGTTTACCAAAGGGGAGCTGACGGGGGGTTTTGGTCATGGCACAAACTGAACATGACCTAACATAGAGTTCCACTTGTTCCTGGCCACCAAAACCTCTCAGAGATGAGAGCTGTGGTACGAGTGATGCCTGGATGTTCTGAGGCTGTGCTTGAGTGGATCCACTTTAATAACTGATCTCTGACTGCACTGGGGATGTAAATTTTGCCCGCTGGGCATCCTGGTGGCGGTGGTTCCAGGACTGTCTCTCTCTCTATTTTCTCTTAAATGTCCCACTGAATGGGAGCTAAGAACAATGTTTCAGGAATGATACTTTGGGGTTCTTCCACTGTGGGCATTACCTCATGCATCCTGGAGAGTGCGTCAGCCTTACAGTTCTTAGAGCCAGGACGATAAGAAATGGAAAATTGAAACCTTGTGAAAAACAGTGCCCACCTTGCCTGTCTTGGATTCAGTCTCTTGGCTGTTCTCAAGAATTCTAGATTCTTGTGATCAGTGAGCACAATGAAAGGTTCCTGGGCTCCCTCTAGCCAATGCTGGCACTCCTCCAGAGCCATCTTGATGGCTAGGAGCCCCTTGTTCCCCACATTGTAGTTCCTTTCTGCTGGGGAGAGTTGTGGGGGGGCTGTGGTAAACCTCCTCTTTAGCTGTTGGAAGGCATCTCTAGCTTCTGTTGTCTAGCTCAATCTTTGTTGTCCGTGTCTGGGGTTCTTTAACATGGCGGTCAATGGGGCTGCAACAATACTGAATCCTCAGATAAATCTTCGATAAAAATTTGCAAAACCCAAAAATCTCTGTAAACCCTTAACTGTGGTGGGTTGATCCCACTCTTGCACGGCACTGACCTTGGCAGGATCCATTTTTACCCCCTTTGCACTGATTACGTATCCCAGGAACGTCACTACTTCTTGGTGAAATTCACATTTCTCCAATTTCATATACAGGTGGTTCTCCAGCAGACGCCGCAGGACAGCTCTCACATGATTAACGTGCCTCCTACTATCAGGAGAGAAAATCAGGATATCATCAATGTAAGATATAACAAATTTACCCAACATGTCTCTTTAAACCTCATTGATAAAGGATTGAAACACAGATGGTGCTAGAGACAGCCCATATGGTACCACCAAATATTCATAATGTCCATTTACCACAGCCCCCATCTTAAAGCACCCTAAACCTTCTAAGCAATTGTTGTACTGCAACAGTTCTTGAAAGCACTTGGCACATGTATCTATTGCTGTAGTTCTCTCTTTAGTAGTATA
>JBBPDA010109667.1:0-10142 GCA_037974385.1 Arnoldichthys spilopterus
CCCTTGAGCAAGGTACCGTCCCGCTACACTGCTCCCCGGGCGCTGTTGGTAGCTGCCCACTGCTCCACGTGTGCATGCGTGATGGGTTAAATGCAGAGGTCACATTTCATTGTGGTGCACTTTGTGTGTGATTGAGTGTGTTCACAATGACAAAAAAGGTCACTTTCACTTTCTAGTAGAGCTGGAGCAGGTCTGTGAGAGAGGTCAGGGGTCAGGGCGAGATTATGTAGTGCTTCACATGTTAGAAGTAGTATTTTAAAATGTTTTGGATAAGACACCGGGAGCCATTTGAAGCGGCCTGGGCAGATGTGAGACAAATTTCAGTGAATTTTGTACACGTGTAACTTGAGCAGCTGAATTTTGGATGAGCTGGACATGAAGTGGGATCATCTAGCGTTACCCACTGATTGAAGATACGTCCAAAAGCTTTTGAAAAGATGTCCCCTGAGGAGCCATTGTGAACATTTTTATGGTGTCTTCTGAACGTCCACAGTTGATGTCCACAACAATAGGCAATTTCAGACCAAACAGATCTAGGGGGTCACTGAGAGGAACTACTCACTGTGGAACTTTCCTGAGACATACACACCTTCAGTAGGAATTCTGAAGTGATGTTAGCTGGCCGATGGCTGGTATAGCGACCGCATAGGAGAAGATGAAGGACACTGTAATCAAAGTGCTTAATCGCTGTATTTCCTCACGTATTGGCTCAATAAAGCCTGGACTTCACTGTCCGTCCATCTGTTCATGTTTTTACCTCGTTTTTCACCACTAAGAGCTGTTGTTTAGAAGGCAACATTTCATACTGTTTAAACATGCTGCCTACAGTCCATGTACACTTTTGTCTGGAGCAACCACCATACATACAAGCACCTACATAACTGATGGTTTCTTTAGTGCAAGAAGGTCCAACGGTTCTAAGAGCTCTGAGGAGGTTCCTCTGGTCTAAAAGCATCTAATATTCCCAAAGTATCATGTACAGTTTGTCCAGATATTTGGACAGTACACACTGACAGCCAAAGGAGCATTTTACGGTACAACAGGTGGCCGTCCTCCAACTGATTTGAACAACTTTTGCCGATTTCCTGCTCTTGTCTTGCACGTCCATAAAGTCTTCTAGCCAGCCATATTGAGTGAGTGAGCGATTAATCGTCATTGTGAACGCACCACAGCACACAGTGCACAACAACAAGATGTGACCCCTGCATTTGTCCCATCCGTTTAAGAGCAGTGGGCAGCTGACGTGGGCAGAGCCCGGGAAGCAGTGCTTGGGGACTTGCTCACGAGTACCTCAGTCTGGGATCTGAACCAGAGACCTTCAGGTCACAGGGGCAACTACCATTAACTACCACTGCCCCAACTGCTATGAATATCAGCGTCCAGGAGGGGACATAGTCAGATACTGACCCTGATGCACACATACAGATATGGCCCTGGACCAACTGGCGCATTATAGACATTATTTGCACGTCTGGCAGACGTCTCACGTTTGCTGGGTGTATCTATAGCTACTACCAACATGTAATTACATTATTTTTTGAGCTGAATTTCTGCACAATTAAATGCTTAAGATGTAAATGAGCTCGTTCAGACTGGCCTAGCATGAAATGTGCTGCAGACTTACTGAAATGCCCACAGTGGTGGCTTTAAAAGCGATACTTTCAGCACAGTGATGTTCTAGACGACTGAGTCAGAGCATTTCCAGAAGGACTGTGTTCCATGTGTGCAGTAGTTAGTACCTAACAGAAGTGACCCAAGGAAGGATGACTGGTGAACTGACGACAGGTTCATGCTCACTGATGCTTAGGGGGAGTGAAGGCTAGGTGTCAGAGCACACAGTGAGAGCTGTTTCGGCAGCATGAGGGGGACCTACTCAAGATAAGGCAGGTGGTTTATCGGCAAAGGCCTTTAAAAAGGTTCAGGACAGAAACTGAATATAGAATTATTATTTCACTGCTGAATATTGGGTTTTTTGTGACCGGCCCTGGCATTTCGACATGCAGTTTGTACACTGAGCCCATTCCGAGACGTAAAAGCCATCCATGCTGTTAACCACCATGCTATCTCCTTCAGTTAGCATGCGAAACAGACTGGATTTTTTTTTCCTCCGGCAGGGAATCTGTGTATTCTGTGGTCTTGTGCTGGTTAAACATAACCCGCTTCAAATCAGCTCAAAGAAGAAATAACGTCTTTGAAACGAAAGGAGGGTTTAATCAGCAGCCGTGTGAACAACGTTAAAACGTGTGTGAAATTACCGCTCTCTCCGAGGCAGGCCGGTGGAGCCTTTTTCTGTGTGTGTGTGTGTGTGTTTCCCATCTCTAGGCCCCTGCTGCGGTCCAGACCCATGCTGTGCTCAGCTGGGGGTCAGCAGCGTTCCAGCGCTTTCGGCTTTTGGGGAGTGAAAAAGCAGAATCTTCAGCCTTCCAGCCTTATTCCCTCGCTACCCGGCTTCAGAGGGAGGAATGGAGCTTTGGCTTTCTTTTTCTTTCTCTCGCATAGTTTCTAGGCCCCCCCCCCAATGTTCAATCCCTCTGTAGCCAAACACTGCATCTAAGGGGATGGAGCAGGCATGGAGATTCTAATTTCACCTCAAGGGCAAGTCGGTGGACGCGAGAAGGAGGAGTGCAGCAGTGAAGCGGTTGTGTATCTGTATTGAGAGGCAATGGCTGAGAAGGTATGTGCGCCTATATGTCACTTGCATATGCAGCTCCATGTGAATGGTCACCAGTGACCCTATTCTGAGCGGGTTACCAGGTTCATTCTCAGAAATTTTGGGTATAAATGGTACCAAGTGGTAGTATCCACCCAAGGGTCTTTCATATCTTTAGTTGGGCCAAATTTTTTGGGGAAAATGATATATTTTATTATTATTATTATTATTATTATTATTATTATTATGTAATGTTTTTACAGGCTGTTGTATTTTTCTTCTATAAAAAAGCTATTTTATGCAGTACAGGCCATAAGCTTTGGGCAGTAGCACTGTAACAGTTAGGGAGTTGCCCCTGTGATCTTTAGGTCACTGGTTCAAATCCCAGACTGGTAAAAGTACCACTGAGGTGCCCGTCCCAAAGCGCTGCTCCCTTCTCCTACACGGATGGGTTAAATGCAGAGGTTGCATTTTGTTGTGGTTGTGCTGCACTGCGCTCACAAAGTCTTATTCAATCTACATACTTGGATTTTATGGATCAGGTCGTACCTTTCAGGGGAAAGAGTGGGATTGTTTTCAGTGTTTAGCGTCACTATATACAGTCGTGTGAAAATATTAGGACACCCCATTAAATATTTAGCTCTTCATTAAGAACTGAGATGTAATTTGAGAGAGGATCTAATATTGATATGTTGAAATTTCTTAATAAAGAAGTGAATAATTAATGGGGCGTCCTGATTTTTTCTCATCACTGTAGTTTTGATTCGTCGATGGGGGCGTGGAGAGGTGTGCATTTATTGGGTTCGTTCTAAACATCGACACAAGGGGAAGGTGAGGTTCTTGTGTCATTTGCGGCCCCTACGCAACATGCGTAGTGAGCTGACCTGCTTTGTTTGAGGGTATAAATTTAGTCTGCAGCTTGGGGGGCCTAAAGGTACTTTTTTTTGTGGCTGTATTGTGACCCCAGGTTGGTTTTTCCTCATTTTCCTTAAAGTTTTACATTTTGACATTTTTACTGCTTTACAAGTACCTGCTAAACTAGCTAAACACTTTGCTACTTCAGAAATGTGCTTAGCTGTGTATGTGGATATAAAAGCAAAATTACTTATAGGCCCCATATCAATCAAATTTTCCTCTCTTGTTTTTAAAATAAAAGAGACATTGTGTCCTCATTTGCCAAACAGATCAGATAGCCTGCGGTGGCTAAAGTTTCATCCTGATTCATTGATTACTTTAGCCAAAGATTCGATACATTTTCAAAACCATGAAAACTGCAGTGATGCGATTCCGTTTGGTTAATGGGGTCTGCAGTCAGTATGAAATATGACGCAATCTGCTACATGCAGACACATTATAATGTGAACATTGCATTATTAAAGGTCGAATGCAGCAGCGTCCTCATAAACAGAAGCAGCTTCTCAGTACAAAACACTGCACACAGTGAAATGAAGGAGAATTAATTGTGGAGTGAACACACACGTCGATTTTTACGGGCCACATCGACACATCAGATCGTGCAACATTTTTGTCGATACATCGATTCATTGTTACAGTCCTAGTTACACACCTACACTTAACGCTGTTGTGATCAGATCACCCAGGACGCACGTTAGTGCCAGGAAAGAACAGGGCCTTAGTCTGTGGAACAGAAGTGCTTTTGCCTGATGACACCTTGCATCCTCCTCTGCGTCAGTGCTGTTACCATCCAATAATTCAAGCAGTGGTATTCGTGCTGATTTAGCCTGGGTTCCCACTGCGAGAATCAGATTGTCTGCTTGTCTGACTAGGCCCGCAGCCACCCAGGATGAGTATGAAGCTATTTCTAAATGGGGTCAGTGTGGCCCGATAGCGGATTATAGATAGCATAGCGGTTCAAATCTTTTATCATCTGTTGAGAACCAAAACATAAAGGCTGGCACCAGGGCCCAGAGATTAGGCATGGGATATTTATGAAAGAACTGGGCTGGGTTTGCTCATGTTGATGAATCTTAGAGATCTGAGACACTCTAAGCGTTAGGGGCGGCTTGAATGATGGTGGATGCTCTTCACGTATCTTCTCCAATATCTGCATGTGTGAATGGGATCCCTCTCACAGCCTATGTGCTTGTGTCGGAGGAAAATGGGCGTTCTAATGGGCGGCACAGCCACTTTTGCTTTGGTAAAACATCTGTGTTTGTTTGCGCATGTCCATATGCAAATGACGGGTGTAGCTGCGCCTCCCGCTGTCCTTAATCAATATTCACATTAGGCAGGGAGGGATGAAACCAACGTCTCCTTCAGCGGCCTGTTCAGCATGCAGTCTAGAGGCTCAGGATTAACGGCAGATTTCAGGAATGAACTTCAGGTGCCACAGCTTAGGAGAGGCAATATATAGATACACACACACACAGACAAACACACACACACACACACTGATCACACATAAAATTAACACCACTGACAGGTGAAGTGAATAACATTGACCCGCTAGTTATTTCATTACAGTGGCATCTGTCAGGGGGGTGGGATATATTAGAAAGCACATGGACAGTCAGTTCATGAAGTTGACATGCTGGAAGCAGGAGCATAAGGATCTGAGCCACTTTGACAAAGGCGTTATTGTGATTATTAGACGACCAAGTCCAAGCATCTCCAAAACATCAGGTCTTGTGGAGTGTTCCAGGTGTGTAGTAGTTAATACCTACCAAAAGTGATCCAAGGAAGGACAACTGGTGAATCAGCAACAGGGTCCTGGGCACCCAAGGCTCACTGATGCTTTTGGAGATTAAAGTCTAGCCCGCATGGTCCTACAGAAAAGTTATTGTGGGTTAAAACGTGATGCTGACTGATAGAAAGGGGTCAGAGCACACGGTGCACCACACTCAGCTGTTTCAGCAGCAGAAGGGACACACTCAGTATTAGGCAGGTGGTGTTAATGTTATGGCTGATCATTGTATATATCTATACATTTGTAAATGTGATTAGTGTTGCACCTGTATTTCATTGGTACTGGTGCCAATAACTGACACAGAATACAGATACACAGACTAGAGCACATGCACAATGTACAAACAGTGTAAAACACAAACGTCACCTCTGCATTTGACCCATCCATGTAGGAGCAGTGGGCAGCTGATGTGGGCACCGCCAGGGGAGCAGTGCTTGGGGACAGTATCTTGCTCATAGGTACGTCGGTGGTACCAGTCCGTTATTTGAACCGGCGACCGAACTCCCAAAGTTCCTCTGTTGCCATTGTCTGGCTCATTAGGGGCTCGGACCCAGTCTGTGATTTTGTGCCAGTTTTAAAGGAGGAAGCCGAGCCACTGTATTAGTACAGTGTAGCTGGACTATGGAGAACATTAGAAAAGTGTTACTGAACTTCCCATTTATTTAAAGCCATTAATAATACAGAGCAGAGCATCTGTTAAGATGATGTCCTATTTCTCTGGCAGTGAGGGAATATCTCTACACAAAGCAAAAAACACCCCCCACCCCACCACTACCACCCCCCACCACCCACACCAAAACCCACACAGCCCACTACCACACACACAAACACAATAGTAGCAATTAAATTAATGACTTCTCTTGAGTCCCTTAAAAATTAAAGTTTAAATAGGCGTGTGTGTGTGTGTGTATGTGTGTGTGTGTGTGTGTGTGTGTGTGTGTGTGTTAAATAAGCTTTACTACAGGCCTGCTCTACTTTCTGATCTGTCTCACTCGCCAAACCCCACAGGTGCAGAAAAACAGCCGCAGTCCACGTTCAGCACGTGCCCCACGTTGCATCTGCAAACACCATTAAACCACAATCACAATACAGATGCTGATCGAGCATCATTACCATGGTGACAGGAAGTAGCATTAAAAAAAAACCAAGTATCTCCAAAACTCACAAGAGGCAGAATGTCAAAGTCAGCCCCTGTGTTGTCATTTCTGTTTTGGAGATGCTAGCGTCTAGCCGTCATGTGGCTCAGATCCTTACGCTCCTGCTTCCAGCACATCAACATCAAGAACTGACTGTTCATTTGCTGCCTAATATATCCCACCACCCTGACAGATGCCATTGTAATGAAATAACTAGAGTCAATGTTCACTTCACCTGTCAGTGGTGTTAATGTTATGGCTGATCAGTGTATTTTTTTATATTTTGATGCCCACTGGTATCAGAAGACAACAAAATGCACCAATAAAGGTGCTGCAATAATAACAAGGCCTGTCTCGTCCCCTAAAGACGTCAACATCTTCAGCTTAATGACTAAGTGAATGTTTGAGGTTTGAAATGATGTGTGTTGAAATCCACTGTGTTTCGTGATGCACTGAGATGGCATGTGTGTGACAGCATGGAGGATGAGGAAAGAGATGGAGGAGAAGAAGGAAGAGCAGAGCAGATGAGAAGGGAGGGAGGATGGAAGAAAGAGGGATATTGCTGTGTAGCGTCTTATTATGATGGGTGTAGCTGCCAAACACGCCCATCTTTCACAACTCCCGCGTACACACTCACGCTCACTTTTCCCAGGCCTTCTCCTGGGACGGCAATTAGCTTTTACAGTTTGGGTTTGGTGTGCTTTTAATTACCACTGCAACTCCCTCTTTCCTTCGACGCGAAGGCTTGGAGAGAGAGAAAAATGACTGGCAGATGTGTGAAGAAAGACCCCTCGTACCCCCTCCTGAGATGTGATGATACAATTTACCATAAACTCTCACTCACTGGAAGTGTGTCATCTGCTCCATGGGCCAGCACTGAAAATCTAAGCATTTGCTTATCTCAGCCAGGCCATTTAAAGGAACAGCTTAGTCTCAGCCTAATCTCTGTCTGCCACAGGCAACATTTCTAGTGTGGACATGTCCCCACCAATTTTTGTTAAGGGCCATTGAGTTCTCGCCAACTTTTTCAAACCTTTGCATGTTTCGTCTCATTGTGGGCAGTGGTGGCCTAGTTATTAGGGACTTGCCCTTGTGATTGGAGTGAAAGTGAAAGTGACTCTTTGTCATTGTGAACACACTCAAGCACCACAACGAAATGTGACCTCTGCATTTAACCCATCACACGTGCACACGTGGAGCAGCGGGCAGCACCCGGGGTGCAGTGTAGTGGGACGGTACCTTGGTCAAGAGTACCTCAATAGTGCCCGGGCCGGGACTCAAGGGCAGCGTTCTAACCACTAGGCCACTACTGCCCACCATGGAGGGTCGCAGGTTCAAGTCCTGGCCCAGGTACCACTCAGGAACCTATGAGCAAGGTATTGTTCCACTACGCTGCTCCATGGACATTTTTGATAGCTGCCTGCTATTCCATGTTAAATGCAAAGGTCACATTTTGTCATGGTGAACTGTGAAACATTGACTTCACTACTTTTGGAAATGTCCTGATGTCCTGGCATTTTTGTTATAGTATGAAGAACACAAGCTTCACTATCTGGCAGTCTGATGGGTTTGTATCAGGTCAGCATCAGAAGAATGCATTCCAGAATGCATAGTGTTAACAGTAAAGTTTGGAGGAGGTGGAATAATGGGCTGGGGCTGTTTTTCAGTGTCCCCTTTGTTCAATTGAGGGGTATTGTTAATTACAAAATTTACAAAGATATTTTAGACAATTGTGTGCTTTGTGGCACCAGTTTGGGGTAGGCTCTTTCCTGTTCCAGCGTGACTGTGACCTTGTGCACCAGTGTGGAGGAGCCTGCACTGATTGGAAGCCACGCCATCTTATTCAGCATCTGTACCCCGGTCTCACAAATGCTGTTTTGACTAAATAATTTAGCAACTGAGACTAACAGCTGGAGTTTTGGAAGTTTTACCAATTCTTGCTTGATACAAGACTTCTCAACAGTCCGTGCTGGCCATTGTCTAATTCTCCTCTTCATGAAGCTCCATACATTTTCAATAGGAGACCTGGACTGCTGGCAGGCCAGACAAGCACACACTCTGTCTATAAAGCCACGCTGTTGTAGGCATTAAAAACATTAAAAGTCATTTTTTGGGATTTTTGCATTTTACAAATATACAACTTTTCTGGGAATAGGGTTTGTACATTACGAATATGATATGTACAGGCTAACTTTTTCTAAATTTGCCTGGTCAACTGCCTTGGAGTTTTTATTTGACATTAATTATTATTTTATGGGTTTTACATTGTAGGGAGCTGTAGTTTTATTGTTGAGAATGTATGTCCACTGTTATGGTTTTAAAAAAGTGTTATACACATTTTATATATTATACACATATCCAATACACAGATCAGCCATAACATTAACACCACTGCCAGGTGAAGTGAATAACATTGACTCTCAAGTAATTTGGCACCTGTCAGTGTGGGATATATTAGGCAGCAAGTGTACAGTCAGTTCTTGAAGTCAATGTGCTGAAAGCAGGAAAAATGGGCAGGTCGAACTCAAAGCATCTCCAAAACGGCAGGATTTGTGGAGTGTTCCAGGTGTGCAGTAGTTAGAGCCTACCGAGACCCAAGTGGTGAATAGGCACCCAAGGCTCACTGATGCATGTGAGTAGTGAAGGCTAGCCTGTGCACCACAGTCAAAGCTGTTTCAACACCATGACAGGGACCTACGCCATTCAAGGCAAGTGGTGTTAATGTTATGGCTGATCAGTGTAGGTATGTAGATTTTATGTTCTATGTAAAGGAAAATATGTCAAAATTATTTTCTTTGGAAATCAACAGCACAATGCAGTAGTGACAGATAGAGAGCAGGCTGAAAAGCCCTTGAACGTTCCTTTAATTTGTCCCTGCTTCATCTGTACACTCCTGTGAACAGCACTGCAGAAATTCACTCATCTTTAAATAGGCCATACAGGGCTATATGTGGTGTAAAGTGCGCCTTCTCGTCCCCCGAATCCTTTCTGCTTTAGGTTTATCTCACTATAATGGAGAGCTGAGAGGTATTTTCTCAGCATACAATCTTATTAGCAACGCCCACATCACTCTTTTAAGACGATGCCTTCTCATTTCACTCATGAGAGGACACCGTGACAATGTATATAGCATGTTCCCATACGTACCGGTGCGTCCCACAGAGGTCCTACAGTTATCGCCTCTGTGAAGCATTGTTCTGACTCCAGACTAATCAATGAGCATCAAAATCCGACCACGACAGACCTGGAGGAAGCACAGCCAGCACCCGTTTACTGCATGAATCCTCCTTTCCCCCTCTCAGCCGACGCTGGTGTCGTTCATGCACGAGTTATTTGCTCTGCTTGTATTGAGAAAGAGAAATACACCATAAATGTACAAAAACACATACAATGACAGTACAATGGAATAACAGAGGTGAACTGTAATAAATATGATGAATGTACAATAGTACATAGAATGTACAATATTTTAAATTCTCCCAGTTTTCTTATATCAAATATTTCAAATATTGTGATTAGTTTCAAAATATATAATTCATTATAATTCAGTTATTCCCAAATGAAAGATTATTTGCTTGTTTTTAGATATTTGCTAATATATATTATATAATGATTTTATATTTATATATAATAAAATATATATGTTTTA
>JBBPDA010109668.1:0-10142 GCA_037974385.1 Arnoldichthys spilopterus
GAACATGGTTGTTGTTCAATAATAAAATTATTCCTCAAAAATACAACTTGCCTAATAATTCTGCACTCCCTGTATATCCACCGCTGTCTTCAGGCACAGTGCTTGGTTAAAGGCACAACTGCACAGTTAGCATCATGCTAACAATACCAAGGCATCAACAGGAGTGGAGGTGTTGGAAAGAAGGGAAATCTCTGTTATCTTGAACTGGTTTGGGTTTAAATTCTTACACAGAGTGAGTTTCAGTACAAGCTTTGTCCCTGTGTCATGATGACACAGGCCAGTTTCTTCCAAAATTGCAGCCGTGCGCCTCCAAAGCAGCAGAGCACTGACATGGAGTTAGAAAGCTACCTGCCGAAGGTGAAGGATGACCGTGGCGAAGAACCTGAACGTCTCTTTGTGAAACTATGAGAACCATGCTGACAGGCTGTTGTCCTTGTGAGAGAACATTCATGACTAGTTTTGAGTTCTATTTTTTTGGGAAATTATTGTAACTGTTATTACAACGGTTCTTGTGTTGTCACTGTTTAGCAGCTGTGTGCCTTCATGCTTTCATTTGTGTTTTGTGTTATCTAATAAAGTTCAGCTCACAGCTCCATATGACCACTAAATGCTTCTTCTTCTGGTGCAGCAGTATGGGTCATTTTCATTTTTTGTACTTATAAGTTACTGAAATATTTTTATTTGGATAAAGAAACACAATATTTTACTCATCCCAAAACTTGGAAAAGGTAAATACTGTGATATAAAACGTCCAAAAAGTGAAAAGTACTGCAGTAATAATTTAAGGTCATATTGCCTACCCCTAATGGATCTGCCTGGATCTAATGGTGTGTGTGGTCACTATGTGTATCTCTCTCGCTCTCTCTCTCTCTCTCTTTCTTTCTCTCTTTCTCTCTCTCTCTGACTCTCTTACTCACTTGCAGAAAGGGAACAAAAAAAGTAAGAGAGGTGAATAATTCAGTCTCTGAGGCACTCATTCCACACTGCAGGGTACATTACTTATTCACATGTCCCACAAAGTGTGTGTGTGTGTATATGTGTGTTTTTAAGAGAAAACTAGGAAAACTAGGAGGATTAAGTGAAAGAGAAAGAGTGAGAGAGACAGATAGTAAGAGAGAGAAGGAGAGTGAGATAGAGAGAAAAAGAGAGGAAGAGGGAGAGAAAGAGAGAGAGAGAGAGGAAGAGGGTGAGAAAGAGAGAAAGAGACAGATAGTGTGTGTGTGTGAGAGAGAGAGAGAAAGAGAGAGATAGAGAGAGAGAGAGTGTGAGAGAGAGACAGAGAGAGAGAGAGAGAGAGAGAGACAGTGGGAGAGAGAGACAGTGAGAGAGAGAGACACAGAGAGAGAGAGACACACACACAAACACAGGGACACACACACACAGACAGACAGAGAGAGAAAGAGAGAGAGAAAGAGAGAGAGAGGGAGGGAGATGGGGGGGGGCAGTAAAGCACATTTTAGACATAAGTAAAAGGGCAAACCAAAGAAAGAGGGATGAAAATAAAAGAGAGAAAGCAACCATGTCATAGCATGCAGAGAATCATGGGTAAATGAGCATGTTGCTTCCTGATGCTCTGTGACCTAGATTAGAGTAATCTCTCTCTTTCTGTCTCCCCCTCCCTAACTCTCTCTCTCTCCCTGTCTCTCAACTTTCTCTGCCCTTTTTTATTTCTCTCTGCTTCTCTCCACATTTTCTCTCCCCTCTTCCTCCACGTTCACCCCAACTTGTTCCTCTTGCCATTTCCTCCACTCCCTCTTTTTCCTTTCTCCCCATCTCTATTCTTTCTCTCCTTCATTGTATTTTCTCCCACTCTTTATCTTCTGTCTCTCTCTTTCTTTTGCCCCTCTTTCTCTTTCTCTCCACTGAACCAGCTTGTCCTCCCACTGACTGAAGAAAACCAAACCACAGAGGATCTCCCTACACACAAAAAATTCAACACAACACCTCCCGGCCTCTCCAGTTACAAATCACACACACACGAACACTCTCTTTCACGCATGCGCAGCTCATTTGATCAGCTTAAGTGCATAAAAGCGGCGGGGTCTGTGCTCTGAATTCCAGCAGAAATCCTGACAGCTCAGCTCTGATACTTTCAATGGTGCTCATTGTGTGCTCACTCTCTCACTCACACACACACACATACACACACACACAAACACAGACACACACACCCTGAATGTGCTGATTGTGCAGTCTCTATGGGAACCCCCTCTTCAGGACAGGACAAAATAACACTAAGGCCTAATAAAGAACCAAGAGGATTCTGGGAATTGTAGTAGCAGCTGGCTAATACACTATCTCTCTGTCTCAGGCTCTCCAGGAGGACCCTTCAATAGACACAGTGTTAATTATCATTTCTATATTTAACCAGCTAGTGCCATATGATTTTGAAGTCATGGTCCTCTGGCATTTTATCCAAGAGCACAGCTGCTAATAACCACCAGCTTTGTCCCAGTGCACTGACAGTGAAGTGAACTTTCTCTCTATACACCAGTCAGCCATAACATTATGACCATCAGCCTAATATTGTGTAAAACAGCTCTGACTGTAGTGCACTGTATATTCTGAAACCGTTCAATCATAGCCAGCATTAACCTTTTGTGCAACAGGAGCTTCTCTCTGGGATCAGACCACACAGGCAAGCCTTCACTCCCCACATGCATCATTGAGTCTTGGGTGCCCATGACCCTGTCAACGATTAACCAGTTGTCATTTCTTGAATCATTTTTGGAAGGATTTCAAATCCTTACGCTTGCCAATTTTTCCTGCTTCCAGCACAAAAATTTGATTTTGATATTTCATATTTACATGTTGTTCTTGATTATATTTTATTTAACCATTTGAAAACTGAGGAGACTATCTGTTGCAGTTTGGAGGTGTAATTTTTGAACAATTTTTGCTTGGCGCAAGACTTCAACTGCTTAACAATCCATGTTCACCTTCTGATTCTCCTCTTCATGCATATATTTTTAATCTGGAATACTGGCAGGCAATTATTGGCATATGCACTCTGTGTCTACTAAGCCATATTGTTGTAGTTCGTGCAGAACAAGGTCTGGCCCACCATAGACTTCGGCTCAGCATATGTCTCTCTAAAATCCCAATATACACCTCCATGTCCATCTCAAAAGAGCTCAGGCCCAGAGTAATCGCCAGCATTTCCTTTTATGCTTATTGTGGAATGTTTCAAAACAGTGTAACTTATATATTCTATAAGCTTTTTCTTTTATTTTGCACCCGTCTCTACTTTTGGATGTGCTGCAAGCATCAAATTCCAAATGTGTTTATATTTACAAAATACAACAGATTTTTGTCAATTACATAAAGATTTAAGAGAATTTACAAACCACAGATTTTTGTTTCTGTTGTATTTTAAAAACTGTCCAACTCTACTAGGAAATGGGGGATGTGAGTGTGTGTACACACACAGACACACACACTAACTGTTCACTTGCTTGACAGGTGGCACGGTAACAAGATAATGAGATAATCAGTGTCATTCACTTTACCTGTCAACGGTTGTGACAGATCAGATTATGTGTTTATATGTTTAAATCAAATGTAAATGTAATCCAGTACACAGCTATGTAACAACTTATGTAATATCATATTGCATATGCTATTCACATAATTGCATATAATTCCATCCATTTTCTAAACCCCGTCTTCCATTCCAGGTCACGGGTGAAGCTGGAGCCAATCACATGTGACTACGGGCCCAAGGCATGGTGCACCCAGGACAAGAGGCCAACCCATCCCAGCGCAGCACACAGAAAGACAACCAGTCACACACACACACTACCCTGTAATTCATATCATATAATTACATAACACACAGTGTAAGCACATTATCATGTTTTACCTGTCTTTCTACCATATTAAGGTGTGCTGCAGATTGAATGATAGAACGTGGTGACCATGTGATCTCAGTTTACCACTGATGAGTAATCGATGAACAGCAGCTGTCAGGTAGGCTAGCATACTGTACACAAACCTGACTATCCCCAGATCTGTACCCTCAAGAACCCCAGTTACAGACAGAACAGGGGGCACTGGTTCTCAAATCCCAGTCCCAGTGAAAGAGGAGGCAGTATCTCAAGCAAGCCTACAAGAGCTTCACTTTGCCAGAGTGACCTATAAATATTGACCTATAAAATGTTTTGTCCACAAATGCATTGTTAGATACATTGTGAAATTATTTAATCTTAAACCTTCTGATCGAGTGATTAGAGGCCTTGCAATATTTCCAAAAATGCTTAACTTTTACAACTCAAAACTCCTGAAGACTTGCAGACCTGCAGTGTGAGATGGCCAGCGATATCCTTAAAGGATTCCTTACCTGATTCAGGCAACAGCTGATGACAGATCTAGATAAGGAGGGGGTGTGGCAGTAAAAGTCTTTATAATGTTTACAATGAATGGCCCCAGATGCCAAGTCACTCTATTTACAATTTAAACTTAGCTGCCAGTTTGCAGTGAAAGTTTCTGCAGCTCTTACTGTGATATCTGCCTCTCTCAACCCTATGTTCATTGCTCGTTTGTGTTTTTAATAAGCTTTATGTGTGTGTACAAAAGCATAAACTGCTCCAGCCCCGTTTTGTTTGTGTTAAATAAAACCAGAGGATTTGGGGGTTTGACAGCATTTTTTGCCAAACCTGTGTGGGATACAGTTTTTGGCTTATTAAGTGTGTGTCCTCATGACAAAAAGAAACATATTGTAAAGGATATTAAGAGTGTGATGCTCTCTTGAAATTTGTTAGTATTTTAAGTCATGATGTGTGCATCCAGCTTAAGAACAACAACTCTGAGCAACAGAACCTCAAGTAAGGTAATGCTAATGCTAACACTGAAGCTAAGAAAACTCTTTTAAAATTGTTTTGTAGTAATTTTATTATTACACATAAGGTTAAACAAAAAAAATACTGTAAACTTGGAGTCTGTTAATAGTTCTGACATCTTTAATCTAAAACTTTTTCAGCTTCAAAAATAAAGTAAACGAGATGATCAGCAGTGTGTGTCTGAATTACATGCTCCTCACTTACACCTTTCTACTCCTCTTAAGCTCTGTTTGGACAGAATTCCATTTACATAGGAAGGTGGGGAAGTGTTATTTTTACCAGCACTTCTCTGTGATTTTTGACCTGTCCAAATCTGCCAAATCAGTCATTTTTACAAACTGCTCAATCTCATGTCAGGAATGATTCTGGCATATTTTACCTACTAAGAACAAGCTGTGTGAGTTGTAATGTTGGTAAAAATGTTACTGATCCTGTGGAACACCAAATATTAAAATATGTAAAAAGATACATATTTTTACATATTGGATTTTTTTTGCAGTGAATTTCCAGACTACTGACAATGCTAATGACACACTGCATTCAGTTCAACTTCCAATGTAGATGTTTAGGGATTAACTAAATGTCTGAATTAATTTTTTATTTAAGGCAGTGTGTAAATCAGTCACTCACTTATTTATACCATTTATAACATTTTTTATCCCGCGTAAGGCAGCCATCAATATTACAGATGTCATGTGGGAAAAATGACATCCCATCCCCAGAAAAAATGAATCCCATCCAAACAGTGCATTATAATTATAATGTTGACCAATTTTTTGCCATCGCTATTTTTTATCAGTTTTTCTTTTGCTTGACAGAGAAAATAGTGCTTAAAGAGTGTTCTGAGTGGTTCATAGGGGTGTCAATCATTATTTTGTAAACGATCAATTGGATCAATCGGACAGGAATTTATAGAACTGGAATTCCCAGAAAAAAACATCTACAGAATTGAAAATACCAGATAGACATTTAAAAATAAAGCCCACTACTATCACAGCACTTCTTCAAATATGCCAACAGATATATTGTCATATTTCACTCCGTTAACTTCCGTTAACCATCAATTTAAAAAAAATGGGTTCAGCACCACCTACCTAAACACACACATACACATAGACTTGGATGAAAGAGACCCTTCTAAAGAAATCAAGGACACACATAAATGGATTACGTATTTGAGGTGAGGGATGGCAGCGTTCTAAAGGCTGCAGGCTTCTGTTTAAGGGCCATAAATATCATAACTGTAGGTGGAGACTGAGGACAGTGCCAGGACTGCATTCTGAGCTCAGCAACACAACACACTGACGCTGACATATGGCCAGTGTGGCTAGCATTGTACACGTATCTATACTGTCCACCAGGAAACAACCAACACATACGGGGTGGTAGAAGGATGTGCGAGCACCCTGTAGGAAGGGAGGTTTCAACATTTTGTATAACCCAACAACAGGCCATGCCAGGATCCCCAATTCCCACAACTTGCATTACTGCCATGTAGTGTTGGAGGATCACTGCACGTCATTAATAATACATGTGCCAAAATCTTATCTAATCACCACTGGGGGTGCATCGTCATGGGCTGAGTGTGGTATTCAGCTTTTACCCAACTGTTTTCAGCTCAGGCGCTATGCTGATTGGTGCTGTGGTACAGAGGAAAACAAGCAGGCCTCCAATTCCCAACTCTAGCACAAAATTCATGCAAACAAACACACACACACAGAGACATATGCGCCCC
This sequence comes from Arnoldichthys spilopterus, assembly GCA_037974385.1. NCBI lineage: Eukaryota > Metazoa > Chordata > Actinopteri > Characiformes > Lepidarchidae > Arnoldichthys > Arnoldichthys spilopterus. Next base: position 6,574 of record JBBPDA010109668.1, read on the forward strand.
CGGACGTGCCTGAATCAGACAACTGAGGAGAATTACATAACAAGAACACATGAACATCCAGCCATACACAATCAGATGCGGTTAATCATACATAAAATTATTATGCCCTTGCTTTGGCAGCCTTCAGTCCTTCCATATTCCATAGTTCCAAAAAAAGCATTTATGTGTATTTGCCTGAGGAACCAATAACAGTTTAGCTCCACCCCTTCACTCAAAAGCCATAAGGAGTGTTTCAACCCAAACATCTGTTTTGAATGAGGAATGAGACACGGAAGCCTATCTGAACGAAAGTGATTAACATATACATCAGTCTTAAAATCAGAGCAACAAATGCAGCATGTTTAAATCTAAGGGATAAACAGAGGCTGCAAAACATTCATGTAAAAACTCCTGACTGTTTTCAGTACATAAAAGTGAGTCTCAGGGAGAGAGAAAAAATGTATGGAAAACGTAGCAGTCCAGCTTCATGCAGGACAGCAGCCTTTCTAGCTCACAGGCTACTCTATGTGTGTGTGCAGTGACCACCTGGGAGAAACAGCAGCCCCCATGCTGAGGCTATGCTTACTGATGAAGAGGAGAGAAGCATCCTACTCTACATCTGTCAGTGCACCTCATGGTTTAGGGATGCCCACGCCATCCTTGCTCTTACACACTGACGGGTAAAGAGCAGTCAACAACAAATGACAAGTTAAATATTATAAGACAGTGTTGACACAGACCTGTGGCACTGTCATAAATAATAAACAAACAAACAGACAAACAAACAAACAAATAAAAAATATTGGATACATAAATAAGATAAATACATCAAATAAAATAGCAAATAAATATATAAATAAAATAAAAAATACATATATAAATAAATAAATAAATAAATAACTGTCTCATCGACATATAGCATATAGGCCCATAACGTTATTTTCTAGCCTGTTACCGTGCAATGTCCGTTCGTTAACATGGACATCTTACTAAAAACACTATTTCTGTGCTCCGTGAAGAAGCACGGAGGTATGATGTGATAAATCATGAGGTCACGTAAACATGGCAAGAAAAAAATTATTCGCCGTGAAAAAGAGGTCAGTGTGTTTCGGCCCTAACAGCAGCGTTAGCGTTAGCACTGTAGCATCTCTGTCTGTCTGTTAAGGGCGATTCAACACAACACACAAACAGCCATTCCGCGAAACCTGCCCATACACACAGAGATGTACTGTCTCTCTCATACACACACATAAACACGAGCTGCTCCTGTCCTCCCCTCGCCTTTGGTCGTCGGGTTAATGCTGTAAGCTTACCCTCGGACAGCTCCAGGTCTAGCTCGGCGAGCTGCTCCCGGACCTCCGCTGGCAAAGCGGACACCTCCACACCTCGCTCCGCCATGCCCTGAGCGGAGAGGCTGCTAAGGCGCGGCGCGGAGCGTTTCCACAAGCACTACAACAGTTCCCCCGCTTCTGGCGAGCAGTACACAGCGGCTGTTAGGCGACAGCGCGAGTTCCATCCGTAAAGCGTTCCATCTCCGCCATACAGAGAGAGACAGGGAGCCAGAGCGATGGAGAGTCACGTGACCCGCAGCCCCGAGGAGCGCTGCTGAGGATCATCAGGAGCGTTTCTGCTCCCTCTGCTGTCACGGGCTTCACGAGCCCCTTTTAAACCTCACTCACTTCCTTCATGAAAAACCCTTATTAACCTGCTAGGAATCACGTTACGTAACGGTTATAAACGAACATACGAACTGTTTATGAACCCCTTTATAAGCCTCAGTGCATTCGTGATGTCCTTTAGAGTCACGTGAAAAAATAAGCACATGCCATGGAAGCTGCTGATGTTTTCAACATGTTTGAACAAGCAAATATTTCACTCCCTTTCACCCTGTCAAAATTATATTCCAACCAAGGAAAAATAAAATGGACATTCTGTAGTCATTCTCATCATTTAAATAAAAGTAATTTAAAATGTAATAATTAATAAATTAATCAGTTCAAAATGTAGAAAGTAAGTACACCCCTACATTTATCATACCAAGTCAATCAAATTAGAATCAGGTGTTAGAGATTTAGGTGTCATAGAGCCTCCTGCATGTTGATCCAGTCTTATTCAAACCTGACATTTAGGGTCTGGGGTTCTTGCCTTTGCTATTGAACTGTGTGGTTACATTGTGCCAAGTTCTAAAAAGCACACTGAAGCCTTCAGAAAGAAAATATAATATGTACCTCTGAGTCTGGTAAACGATTTAACAAGATCTCTAAATTGTTTTAACTAAATCATCCCAGCATAAGGCAAATCACTAGCAAGTGGCATGTTTGCACATTTTGTCCAGGACTGGCTGCCCTGGCAAATTCAGGTTTTGGAATAATGCGCCCTGGACAGGTGAATCGATAGAGTTGCTTGGTCACACTAAACAGTGCAAATATATGGTGTTTTAGGAGAAGAACCCGATACCAGCTGCATGGTGGAATAGTTTATGTTTGCCTTGTTACTGCAAGGACTGGTAGCTTGCAGTCACTCATTCAACTATTATTTCTGCAGCATATCAATGAGTGCTTGAAGATAACATGAAGATAACATTTGTCCAAAAGTTAAAGCTGAACCAGAGGTGGACCTTTTATCAGGATAATGATCCTAAGCACAATAGCAAATCCACCAAGCAAAGGCTCAAAAAAAAAGAAAAAGAAATGGAGAGTTATGAAATGGCCGGTTCAAAGCTCTGATTTAAATCCCATTTAATTTTGTATGGGATTTGAAAAAGACAGAACATGCAAGAAAACCATTAAACTAGCAAGTACGCTACAAACTCAGCCTTATTGCTCAACATTAATATCTGACCTCTCTTATGCCCATGTGGCTGAATGGAAGCACATCCATCTAACAATGTTCCAAAAAACTGTATAAAAAGATGGGTGACCAGTCATCGTTTTGTAATGATATGGTCAGACAGTACATACAGTGCCCTCCACAAATACTGTCACATTAATATAAACACAAGCAAAGCAGGCCATAAAAACAATGTTTATCTAAATCTTATGATCAAAGAAACGTTTTTCTCAGTTATAATTGTGTTGACACTCTAATACCCTGTGCAATCTTCCTTTGCAATGGTAACAGTTCTTAATCTACTCCTATAATGCTTAATGAGAACATACGGCAATCTAATGCCATTGCTCCATGCAGAATCTTTTTAGATCCTTCAGAGATTGAGGTCCACACTTGCAAACTACCTTTATCCCCCCCCCCAGTTTTTCTAGGCTAAATCATGGGACAGAGATGACCAGGGGAAATCCTTGATTGTGTGGTTACTGACCATTTTTATGTTGATGTAAGGTGTCCTTAGGGCCATTGTTTTGCAGGAAGACATAATTACTGTCCATTTTAATGTATCTGGATGACAGACGCAGGTTCCGATTCTAAATCTGTTGGTATTTAATGACGCTCATGATAAGTATCCAGACAAGTTGTCCAGGACTTTTGGAAGACATCATTAAACAGCACATACCCACCACTACAGGGAGTGCAGAATTATTAGGCAAGTTGTATTTTTGAGGAATAATTTTATTATTGAACAACAACCATGTTCT
>JBBPDA010109669.1:0-10141 GCA_037974385.1 Arnoldichthys spilopterus
ATCTTTGACTAATAGTTAAATGTGTTTGATGATCAGAAACATTTTGTGTAACAAACATGCAAAAGAATAAGAAATCAGGAAGGGGGCACATAGATTTTCACACTACTGTATACAAATATAAAAAGCAAGAAAGACTTGGGGAGGGAGACACATTAGGGAGGGTGTAACAGATGCAGATTATATACCAGTACTAAAAATATATATGGGATGTGCAAATAAGTAGCGTTGACATATATGGGTAAAAAAAACATTTTTTAGTGCAATTACACTGTGCAACAAGCATTTGTGCAGGTATGCATTTAAGAGCAAAAGGATGTATATGTAGACAAGAATGACAGGAATGTTTGCATGTAAACAAAACATTGTAGACATAAACACTGTAGTATAAGGAGTAGTTGGGGGGATTAAATGGGGCAGGGGGATTAAATAGGGCAGAGCAGTTAGTGGAGAAGACAGTCTGTACCGCTTGGGGGAAGAAGCTATTGCACTGCAAACCTGCTCCTGATGCTGACAAAACCTTCTTCCAGAAGGTTCCTGTGAGGGAAGGAGGGGGTCAGCCATGATGCCGATGGCCTTGCATAGAGTGCAGGAGGTGTAAATGTTCTGGAGGCTTGGTAGAGGGCTGCTGATGATGCGCTCTGCAGTCAAAGGCTTGGCAGTTCCCATACCAGACTGTGATACAGCTAGATAGGGTGCTTTCAATAGTGCCCATGTAGAAGGTTGTGAGGATGGGTTTTGAGGAGGTGCACTTCCTTTAGTCGATGTACAGGGCTCTTTTGGTCAGGGAACTGGGGCTGCTTGTCCAGGAGAGGTCTCAGTGATGTCTACACCAAGGAACTTTATGCTCTTCACTCTCTCCACTGTGGAGCCATCGATCCTGAGCGGGAAGGGTGGTAAGCCTGGGTCTTTCAGAAGTCAACAATCAGCTCTTTTGTTGACATTGAGAGACAGATTGTTGTTCTTGCACCAGCTGTTGCACCTCCTCTATGTATGCTGCAACATCGTTGTCCCTAAAGAGCCCCACAACTGTGGTGTCATCTGCAAACTTGATAAAATGGTTTGTGGTAGAGGGAGAGGTGCAGCCATAGTTCAGCAGCATAAAGAGCAGTGGGCTTAGCATGCATCCTTGGGGGGCACCTGTGTTTAACATGATGGTGTTGGAGCTGGTGTTGCCGATCTGGACTTTCTGGGGTCTTCCTGTGGGGAATTCCAGGATGCAGTTGCAGGTGGAGGTGTTCTGTCCGAGCAGGTCCAGCTTGCCAATTAGCTGCTGAAGGATGATGGTGTTGAATGGTGAGCTAAAGTAAATTAACAGCATTCTTACTATTGTGTTGCTGTGTTCTAGGTGTGACATGGCCAGGTGGAGTTTGAGTGAGACTGCGTCATCTGTCTATTTGTGCAATATGTGAACTGCAGTGGGTCTAGTGTGGGGGGAGCTGGTTCTTAATGTGGCTCAGGACTAGCCACTCAAATCACTTCATAATAATTGGTGTGAGTGCTACTGGGCGGTTGTCGTTGAGCTTTGAAGCTGTGGCTTTCTTCAGAACAGGTCTGATGGTGGTGGCCTTGAAGCACTGTGGGGCGACAGCTTGGCTCAGGGTGTCTTGATGTCAGTCAGCTGGTCAGTACATAACTCTGAGCACATGTCCGGGTAAATTTTCTGGTCCAGCAGCTTTTCGTGGGTTGACCCTGGCTAGAGTCTTTCTCACGTTGGCTGAAGACAGGAACAGCACTCTGTCACTTGCCAGCGGTGGTTTTCAGTGCTGGTTCTGTGTTCTGGGGCTCGAACCTGGCGTAGAAGGAATTGAGCACATATGGAAGAAATGGCTTCTGGTTGGCACTCGTGACAGTTTTGATGGTGGTGACATCTTCAGTGCATTTGTAGATGTGTCCTGTCACAGACGCAGCATATTCAATACTGTCCATATGCTGGCCATTTTTCGCTGCTTCTCTGAAGATACACCAGTCTGTGCATTCAAAACAGTCCTGCAGGGCTTCAGTAGCTCCCTCCGGTCAGGTTCTGATCTGCTTTGTAACAGGTTTTGCTCTCTTTAGCAGTGGATTGTATGCTGGAGTGAGCATCACTGTGGTGTGGGGACACGAAAGCCCCTGGGACACTAATATCCCCAGTCCACCGACATCAAACTTGAGAGATTTTGTGATTGTGGCAGGTCGACAGCATCGGTGTCACAGTTTCTTCCAGTTCTCTATGTCCATGAAATCCTAACACTGCATCTTTCATCTATCAGTGGGACATTAATTACCAAATGCCAGCTAAACAAGTAGGTTTTCAGCCTAGACTGGAAAACTAGACTGTGTCCTGAAAACTAACTGGAAGATTATTCTATGAAAAGACTCTTTCCCCTGCTGTAGTAGTTTTCAGGAACTAACAAAAGAAAATAAAGAAATAAAGATTCTGTGGAATAAAGGCAGTAAAACACTGGAGGTGATGTGTCAGTAATATCACAGCCCTGATGTTCTACTGCAGTACTGTACACACACTGCTTTAGCATGCACTCGGCACTCTGACTGTATTGCTGTGTGTTTATCCCCTGATCATTCTAGGGCGATGCTGGAGAGAAAGGGCCACAGGGGTTCAGAGGCCCTAAAGGAGAAATTGTGAGTATGAAATGATACCTGCCTGGAGAATGTGTTCCCTTACATGATAAATTAACAACAATTCAAATGATTTTTATTTCATGTATATTTCATGTGTGTGTGTATATTATGTTCATTGTATATTATTTAGAAAGAGTATTGTCTGCTTTTATAAATGTACTTGCGCTGTGTGTGATCTCTCTCCCACAGGGGAAAATTGGTCCGAAAGGAATGCCAGGAGCTCAAGGCTCTAAAGGAGAACCTGTAAGTGGGCATTATTTTTTTAAAATCTGATAGAGATATAACCACCTGTGAACATACCCTTTACCAATGTGGGATCTGTAGGCAGATGCTGATAACCTATATTTTACATGTGCATATTTGCTGATGCTAATACCTAAACATTGCAAAAATCTACCTGCATTAGAAAAATACTTTGTATAGAACTGATGTTTATTTCTATATATGTTACTATATTTCTAAATACGTTGCACTAGATCAACAGGCATGCAGATGTGTGTTTCGGTAGAGTGCTGTTCTTATTCACAGCATGTAATTTACAGGGCACATAGCTTTGAGTAAGCCAGTATAATAGCATGAGCTATGTGAGTAACTCTACACCTGTACCCAGGGCATGCCAGGCCGGGATGGTAAGGACGGCACCCATGGGCTGGATGGAGAAAAAGTAAGATGCAGCTTTTTTCCCTCCTTGAATCTGTCACAGTTAATTATAACAATCGCTGATAAATGTACGAATGCTTTTTTCTTTTTGTTGCCAGGGTGATGCTGGACGGCCCGGTGTGTCTGGAGAGAAGGGGCCTAATGGTTTGCCGGTGAGTGTTTGGCTCACGCTATTCTATAGGATTATTCTTCTATTCTGAAGCATTATTCTTCTATTCTGACATTAAACTAGCTCTGTTTGGGATAATGTGCTTTAGAAGTATACTTACCAAAATTCCAAACTATTTGGCAACATCCATCCAGGTCGGCTACGATTGACCCATTCCTGCCACTGATGGGTAGTGTTAGCACGAGGTTGCCGCAGGGAAAGTCCCAATTTTGCATGGGTGGTATTTATATATTTATATTTATTCATGCCACTTGACCCACCAAACAGTGCACCATGGCTGGTCTGGCATCTGATGGTTTCCTCCTGATGGCACTAGTTAAAATGTTTATAAGGTACTCATTGGCCCGCCTGAAAATTGTCAATTTTCACCATCTGCACCTGGAGGGTTTACTGTGCACATTTCGAGGTGGAGAAAATTGGGTAGGGCCTCTAAACAGCCTTGATAAGTGACAGAACTGGATTTCCTTTTTTGACCAAAATGTTGTTAGTTCTGGGCTTTATCCCTACGACCAATATCACTGCCATATCAAGTGAGTAAGAGATTATTTGTCATTTTGAACACACCACACCTCCACGCAGTGCACCACAACAAAATGTGATCTTTGCATTTAACCCATCCATGTAGGAGCAGTACTTGGAGACAGTATCTTGTTCACAGGTACCTCAATGGTACTTGAACCAGCAACCTTCAGGTCACAGGGGCAACTTTCTAACCATTACACCATATATTATTATTATATATTACACCACGCTATATTATAGTTAATACAACATTTAACAGAATGTTTGACGAAATGTGTTGTTCTGCTCGGATTTATAGAATTCAGAATGAAAATTTTTTTTATGCAGATATGTGAACCTTTGCATGGAACAAACTTCCACACAACACATTTCTGCACAATTATTTATTTTAAAAAAAAGCATATTGGAAAAAAAATAGAAAATTGTTAAGCACCAACAGCCTGCCAGTGTGGAATTTTTAGCTGGAAAAACCTATTTTACCAGGGGTTCAGAAGGCCTTCCTCCATTTGTCATCCTTAAGGATGCGAATGAGGTTGTAGGCACTGCACAGGTTTAACTTCGTGAATATGGATGTCTGCTGCAGCACCTCAAAAGTGGCCATGAGATTTCTTGATCACTACAGGAACCCCAATATTAAAGGCAGATCAGGAACCCTCATAAGATGCACTCCTTGTGCTGCCATATGTGCAGCTCTAGGGGATGGGTCTGCTGGGTGACCGTTCCTTGACCTAAGGCTGTGCAGGCTTGCAATGTCAGAGAGCCCCAGGGGCTGGTCCATCGCAATCACAGAGAGCTTCACAGAAGACCCCAGTCTGGTGTTGATGAAGTCCGCTTTTTCTCTGAGTTCACAAGGGTTTGCATGCAATGTTCCCTGACACCTGTTTTCACAAGAGTGGTGGTGAGATACATCCCTGCAACAGGCCCACCCCAGGTCCTGTCCACAGGGCAGACCTAGCTATTTTCCTGCCAGAATGGGACATGCAGCCTCCTGGTGATCACAGTACACACTGGCCCTCCTAAGTGCGAGCCTTCTACTCCTTTAGGGAGAGCCAGGCATTTCCAAGGTGCCTGGGCTGGGCTGTCTCACATGGGTGATTGGGGGGGGGGGTTCCTAGTAGTCTGCGGCAGTGGGAGCATGGGCTTTAGACCTAAAGGACCATTCGGCATCATGAGCTCGCCAGTTGTCCAACCTCAGTTAAGGTATCCCACACCAGAGCATGGCCAGTGAAGATAGACCATTTAGGTGACCTTAGACCTCTCCGTGGCAAATTAAGAGGGCTGTTCCTCAAAGATGAGAGAGCCCTGCAGCAAGAAGCCCCTATGATGCTTAGGTTTTTCCATCAAACCACTCAGGTGAAGGAAGACAAGGCTCCACTCCTAAAGAAACGGACAGAGCCACAGGATGGCCCATTCCATGGGAGTGGGGGGAGGGGATACAGTAGGGGCAGGCAAAACCACAGACCTCCCAAGTGGTCAAAATGTGCTGCAGCTGAGACATAATCTGCTGCAGTACCTGCTCATGATGCCCTACAGTTGCCTCCTGGCTAGAAAGGGTGGTCTTGATCATTTAATTCTCATCTCGCCCAGCTGGGTCTATGATGAGTCCTACAATGATGTGCTGATGGCCCACCAGAGTTTTGAAGAAGGACCTATTTGCTGGAAGGAACATGAAAAACTCAGTCCTAACCCAGGTTTTAAACCCATAAGGCACGCTATTGCTGCACTGATAATAAGTGGGTTTTGAAATGACCAGGAAATAAAGTCTCGCTTCTGAAGTGGGAAACAAGTTTGCAGAGGTGATCAGTGAACCCAAAGTGTTGTGTTTGCTAGCGTAGCTTGCTACTAGCGAGCTATGCAGGGGCTGGTGTTCATCGAGGGAGATAGGGATAAAAAACAGTGGAAACTAGGGTTGTCAAGAGAAGTCACTGGCAATGCCAATTTTGTGAACATGACATCCTCCAGATAAAAGGGCTTTTAGGGTTACGGGAGAACATGAAGCATTGAAACACAGAGGGAAAAAACCAAAAAAGAGTTTTTTTTCTCAAGAGACTTTTCAGGAGAGCAAGGTAGTGTACATTTGCAGCTGAGACTCGAGAGGAAAATGGATTTATGAGCAGAGACGAATCTTACCAGTACTGGCTTGAGTATTCTCAAAAGTGAGACAGCGTGAGGCTTAGGTCTCGAGAGGACTCAACAATGCCAAGTGGGACAGCTGGCCTCTTAATGGCGTTCGTCAGGTGGTGCTCATGATTATTGATTACTCCTATTCAACATTTGCTTGAGCCCACTGCCAGGCTAGCATGATACCATGAAAATTTGGATCCCCTTGCCAGCCAGTACAGTGTCTATTTGCCTCCCCCTGCTGGACCAGCATGCTACAGTGGCCATTACAAAAATACGAATGTGCATAGGTGTGAGCAAACTTCTAGGCATTATTTAGAAAGATCCCTTTGGCTGAACTGGGGCATTGTTCTAATAAAGCTGGAAATGGAGGGTATGTTTTTTTCTGATAGTGTTACGCTCTGAGTGACCGTTCTAGACATTTTGGCCCACCTGAATATCGTAGTCCAATCAATTCAGTCATGTTGTGTGGAGTAGTTTCATTGGGTAAAAGTTGCTGTTTACCCACCCTCTTATATGTAGATGATTTTTAATTTGGTGATGTCATCCTCCATTTACAGGGTTTGCAAGGAAAAGCCGGAGCAAAAGGAGCCAAAGGAGGAGTTGTAAGTACCTAATCCATTCTCATCTGCAAAAAGCTTGAAATAAAAAACTGTATATTTTACCCCATACTGGTTCTGAGGTGACGAAGTATCAACAACATGTGGCCAGGTTGCTTATTTCTGTATGTGAATGGTCCATATAGGTCTCAACACCCCCAGTGATGTTCAGTAAACCTGAGGCAGCTGTACTTTAGTACTGAGGGATGTTGGAGTGAATTGACTAAAGTGAATGTGACTATTTTGTCATTGTGAACACACTCAAGCACCACAACTTAATGTAACATCTGCATTTAACCCATCACATGTGCACACGTGGAGCAGCGGGCAGCTATCAACAGCGCCCGGGGAGCAGTGTAGTGGGACAGTACCTCAGGTAGTGCCTCGGCTGGGACTCGAACCTGCAGGTCCCAAAGGCAGCGTCCTAATCACTATAAGACATTTAAGCATAAAATATCCGACAATTTCACATTTTCTGTTTTATCATTCATACACCCAGGGAATGATGAAATTAGATACATTGTCTGTAATATAATCACCAAACCTAGGTGCTCATTTTTATTACATTTTTGTCTAATTTCAATAGAAATCCAGTTTACATTTGTTGTTTGTTTCTGTCTGCAAATGTTTAGACTGGTTTGTGGAATATGCACATTTTTCTCATGTTGTATATGCCTTGAACTCAGAAAAAGATTCACTGTGGCTGTTTGTTAAAGCTGTTCATATTTCAGTACAAAATATGCCTGTTCTGTGACTTGGTCCATAGTCAAGATCTAGATAAATGTTAAAAGAGTGTATAAACATATTTATATGAAAAAAACATTTTACTCCTTCCTACTACAGGGTGATCCAGGAGAGATGGGAGAAGCAGGACCATCTGGAGAGCCAGGTATTCCTGTATGTATCTGATAGACTTCTGCAGACCAAATTAAACTGATGCACTGCTAATGTGAAGGTGTTTGTTGTAGCACACTGATCAAATTACAGAAGTAGAAATCAACGATTGGTCATGACTTAAAAAAGTTTCAATATTTATTATGATATAACTATTATAACTAATTAACTAACTAAAGTACTTAAAATTAAGTAGTTTATGTGACTGTTGTTTAAAAAATGTTATCCAAATCCCTGGTAAGTAGCATGTACTACCACTAGCTATTGTAGCAGCTAGCTTACAAACTCTGTATGGTTTTAACTTTGCTGTCCTTCTCGAATGATAAACTACACTATGTCTGTCCTCCTAATCTTCAGTACCCACTTTGGAGTGGGTTTCCCCCTATCAGCAATTAATAACAATGTACCAGAATGCTGATAGCTCCCCTTTGTGGAGTAAATTCAGCCTAAATAATAAATAATAAACACATCCCTATAATGACCTGCAGGTTCCCTGTGTATCATTTAGATTCAAAAGTAATCACTGAGCCAATTCATTGAGAACTTACTAATCGGTTTCTGTTTCAGTCTGAACCACTACAAAGGTAAATGTTCTGTCAATGTAGGCAGTGTGGGGTAAACTGAAATGCTGTAATCTCTCATTACACTGAACAAGATATTAACCAGCCTTCCAGAAAGCAACCTCACAGCACTACAACTCAGCATTGTTCTCTGATTCCAACAGGGGGATATCGGCATTCCAGGAGAAAGAGGTGAAACTGGACCCAGAGGTGTGGCTGTAAGTATATCAAGGCCAGCTTTGCCTTGCATGCAAATAAAAGACCAGAGAAGTTATATGTTATGTGTTGGTTCAAAAAACCTGGTTATTCTGAAAATTAAGGAACCTGCACAGCAGAGGTCATAAAAAAGCAAAAAAATATCTCCATCAAAGATGGATTTCTATTACCTGATACAAAATATGCAGATGGACAGTGTCTTATTTTTTAACCTACTTTATTTAAAAATCTAATGTATAGTAAAAGATGCACACACACAGTATTTATCAGGGTTTTAGTCGGGTCATTTAAATAACAGATACACAAATGCAAATATAATGTACATCTAGGATGACCAAATCAGTCTGACTATTTAATGAACAGGAAAACATCAATATTAGGTAATAAAATGTAGGTGACTACAAAACAAGTATATAGCCTGTTTTCAAAAAGCCTTAGCCTACATACATCAAGTGTGGCTTACAGGCTCCAGGCTAATACTTCATTATCTGCTTTTTTTAATTAGTTCTCTAACTTGAAATCAAACTTGTTGAATGTGTTGCAAAAGCTGCATTACTGCTCATCTGCCCTCAGAACAGTTTGACCATGGAGCAGCTCTTTGTGCTTCATATCCTACACACCCCTAGCCAAAAAAGGGGCTGGTTAATAATCCAACAGCAGATAACCTGAGTGCTCCTGAAGGTGGGCAGTTAACAAGAGAGTAATAATCTGCTTACACTGCAACACCATCTTCTAAAGGAACACCTCACTACAGCATTGTGACATGCTAGAAAGAACCTGGTTATAAAACATAAGATTAGAGAACCAGAGAGAGGACCTGGTTATAAAAAAACAGGTTAGAGAACCTGAGAGAGAAAACCTGGTGATAAAACACCAGATTAAAGAACCTGAGAGAGAAAACCTAGTAATAAAACAGCAGGTTAGAGAACCTGGTTATAAAACATCATGAGAGAACTTCAGCTTCTGTATTTCACTTAGAGCCCATCCTCAGCTCCCAGAAATAATCCCACCATCTATTTTTAACACGCTCACAGTGACCGTGTGAGAACCCGGGATGGGTTCTAAAACCGTATGTCCTGGCAAGCAGCTCAGATATCTTACAGAATGCTGTATTTTTTGTGACCATGTTTCAGAGCTCAGGTGATTCACAGCAAGAGGGAACCAAGTGGTTCCCCTGTTAATGCTGCGGCTTCTTTAGCCCAATAAAACAATAGAATGTGCTCATGAGATGAGGAGCGCCAGGGTCAGGCGTTGCTAAGCAACAAAAGGATCTAACTGTATTGCCAGGAAACATAGAAAATTCTTGTTCAAGTAAAGTATCCTGTCACACACACACACACACACACACAGGCCCTTCATCTACACTACTTTTGCCTTTATTACTGTTGTAAAGTGGTAAGTGCCATCTTAACCCTGTAATTTGCAGCTTTATTAATTAGTTATTAACCCTCAAATACCAGATCAGACAAAACGGTGCTAGCAGTAAATTAATAAATAATGAATAAAGTGAATAAAGACCTGTTAAACAGACTAGCAAGCCCAGTTATGCTATTCATTTAAAGTGTATTTTCAGTCATTCTGTATTTATTATGAATTATTATTTACAATGTTATTCAGTACCTACCTTGAATTTTTCAAAATATTCTATAAATGACTGTATCCACTATGAATTGCTCAATATGTACTATGAATGAACAAATCAATATCAAGTCAAGTCAAGTTTATTTGTATAGCGCTTTTTACAACTGACGTTGTCACAAAGCAGCTTTACAGAAACCGGG
>JBBPDA010109670.1:0-10141 GCA_037974385.1 Arnoldichthys spilopterus
GCATTTAACCCATCACACGTGCACACGTGGAGCAGCAGGCAGCTACCAACAGCGCCCGGGGAGCAGTGTAGTGGGGCTGGGACTCGAACCTGCAACTTTTCAGGTCCCAAAGGCAGCGTCCAAACCACTAGGCCTCCACTGCCCACTTGATATGTGCACTGTAAGACTTAGAAATTCACTGCGAATGGTCAGGGCTAAATTTCTCTTACCTGTATAGGTGGATATGAATAAATGCATTGCTACTTGTGACATCACAACAACTCAAAAATTCAAAACTGTTGCGTGCAGCGTCTTTTACGCAAATTCGAGTGGAATAGATGGAAAAACTTGAAAACAAATAAAAATAAAACATTTTTTAAAAAGATTCCGGCTTTATCTGCGGCAAAATGCCAAAAACTCATATAAAGCTGTTACAGTCAGTCACAAGATCTGACTATAAACCTTGACATTGCAATTAAAAGTCCTATAAAGAGGAATCAGACGACACACTGGTCAGTGAGAAGCAATGCCAGATGACACAATGACATATGGCGGCCACAAATTACAGCGTAATTATAACAGCTTAGTAAACAAGTAAGAAGAATTCTGTGAGGTCGATGAGGTAAGACCAGCATAGAGCAGTTATCGTAGGTGCGTGGTGGCTAAAATCAAACATAACAGCTGAGTGTACCTAATAAAACACAGTGGGTCACTTAAAATATAATGTCCTGTAGCGCCACAGTGACGTCTGATAGCAAGAGAGGCAATAATGAAACAAATATAGAACGAAGCACATGCTGGTGATGACTTACAGCAGTTAATGCAATTATAACCAATGTGGTACAGAATATGGGTTAAACCACTGACAAAATGAGTCAAATCTGAGCTTCTACAATACAATACACTGTTCCTTTAGTTTCATTGTCACATATCATGAAGAAAAATGCAAACATTACATTCATATTGATTTAAAATGTTGGCCCTGTTTTCAGATAGCGGGTTTTATCCCAGTGGTGCCACAGCCATCCGTGGTCAGGAGTCCAAGAGAGAACAGTTAGAATGACTCTCCCTCTCCCCCATCACTCAGCATGACGCTGGCCAGCACGAATATCTGTAAGATGATAGAGCAGCATTGGAAGCCAGCGTTCTACTCCAAATGCATTACATTTGTTAGAAGTCATATTTTGCCTCGGTGGATAGTGCGACGCAGAGTGTTTTAGCTAGTTTCATTCTAGCGCATTCCTCTACGTCATACACCTGTTTTCAAAATGACAATGTGTGTGTTCTCGGATCGTGGTGTATTATTAAACCATGTTTAACCGATGTGTTTTACTAATGTGTCCGGGTGCACAACGTCTGCGCTCGAAGTGCACTAATGGCACCTGAAAGGCTTAGGTGGAACAGTGCTGCTCCCATAAATGATGTGCTAGAGACATTATAATAGCAATCCACCATAGCTGGTGGATTGCTAGTGGTTAGGACATTGCCGTAATGGGCCCTGCGTTCACAATGACAAATAGTCACTTTTAGTGGGCAGTGGTGGCCTAGTGGTTAGGACGCTGCCTTTGGGACCTAAACCACAAGGATTAATGATCCAGATTTAAGAGAAACCATGAAAAACTGGTGAAGGCAGCTCCGCTGCTCGTACTGAAGTGAGTGCTCGATTCCACTTACTGGGGTGTTTAATCTCATGACAGATCTTTGGGATTTCTCATGTAGGACTGGCCCAGTCTCATGAAAGTCATGAGATTAGCATCAAGTGACCGTATGTATTGAGACTTTGATTGCTGATGACCTCATTGTGTACATAGTGACGCATGATCTGCAAAATCTGTTATCTGATCCTTTCTTTCATCCAGATACTGACGGTAAATCATGTCGGATATGATTTTGCCAATGCGATGGAATACACTTCTGACTTTGTCCTTGCCCAGCCTCTTAGTTTTGACCCCCATTTGCTTAAATGGCACTTTTGATCCTCAGTGACTTACACACACAGTCAGGTTAAAATTTGCATATTACAATCACGTTGCTCAGTCAAAAATTTCTCTAATATTTCTTGCACTTTTGGCAATTAAATTAATGTTTGGAAACACAAATGGCTGAGTTTTGTTTGCGTGGTATTTTACAAAATGCCCAAACAGGAAATAGGGTTTGTAGCAACATACTGCAGTCTGTTATAGACTCTAATGGTGATAGTATAAAAAACCCATAATATTAAGGAAAATCAGAGGCAATATTTCTTTTAAATAAATTCATCATTCGTTGTCAGTCTATGGGGGTTGGGTCCCTCCAAGATATTTGCACCCGGAGCAATGGGTTCAGCAGTGCGCCCTCTGTCGGTAATCTGGTATATTGGCGCTCTGAGCTATAAAAGACCCCTCAGTTTCATTCAAACGCTTTGTTGATGTAACAGTTGTTTTAAATCTGATTCGTGTTTAATGGAGCATCGTATTATTGTTTTTCTAATAGCATTTATTATTTATTACATTCTACCTGATAAATAAATGAAGTATTCACTTCTTTCATTTTTGCATAGAAATATATGGCATTGGGGTGAACAGGAGAGGTCCGGGCTAAAAAAAAAAAAGAAAGATTTCCCCCCCCCCCTTTTCAAGTTTAAAATGTTTAATGTAAAATGTTTTGCAATTTATAGAATAATGTGTAGCATTACCACAGTTTGTTTGAGCGCTTTCAATTTATGTGACAAAACATTTTAGCTCAGCCATATTTACTCACTTTTTAAAGCTTAACTGTTCAATTATTTTAAATTACATTTTTACTGATACCAATTTTATTCCGTTTTTCTTTCTTTCTTTATTTATTTATTTCCTTTTTCAATTTTAATATATTTATTTTACTTTTTTATGTCAAAACGTCGTTTTTTTCCAGAGTAAGACGTCGGTTTATGCTCCCAAATGTATGTACTAGTATGTACATCAACAGGCCAATCCAGTGACATGCACAAACGTTCAGACGGCCATTGGTTCTGCTGAAAATTGGACTACAATTCCCAGCATGCAACCGAACAAACTAGCATTTTGCTAAGCTTGTCCCTTCGCTGTTTTCATGCGTGGGATAATCTCTGAGAACACAGACGCACGTTCAGTGTGTACTTGTACTATGTGTCAGTGATGAATCACTGTATTAGCCAATATTAGCCAATATTTCATCATATTTATCTAAACCCACACGTATGTATCGCCCGACGCTGTGTCCACACAACTAACAGCTCTAAGTAAAATGAAGCGGTGAGTTTAGTTTGGTCTAACTTCAGTAATAATGTGCTGGTGATTAATCTCAGCTATCCAAATCCTCCAGCCTGACACACGGTGCTGAAACAAGTAATTATTTTACTACTTATATTTATATACTTAAATAAGCCCTAAAAGTTATTGCAAAGTTTTCCTAGAGGTGCCTCAACTTTTGCCGCTTTACTTTCACCCCCTTTTCTGTTCAGTTCATCGTGTTTCGGCTCATTATTTTACTATGTGTCTTTGTTTCTGACCTTTTCCTCCCCATTGTGATAGTGATATACAGTAATACTTCCTGCTCTACAGTGTCGTGCTAATAATGCACAATGTGTTCCAGATCGGCCCACGTTCACACAGAGGGGTTTGTCTGTCACCCGCAGAAGCTGGGGCAGTTTGCATTAACCTTCGAGGCTGAATTTACCTCTGTTGCTGGAGGAAAGCTGTAAGTTCAACAGGTTCTTAATGCTTGGGGAAAAGAATGTGATCTTTGAAATCTACATCATATTTCAGCATTTGGACCAAAACTTTTCGTTTATAATGTATTTCTTTATTGTAAACACCTTTGTACAATTCGAGGTTATTCGCTGTAATCAAACTGCTTAAATTACAAGTAAACATGGAAAATTTGGGTGTTCTGAAACTTTTGGCTGGTAGTTTATGTAGTAACAGCCAGCATTTCAACATTAATACGGTGCACAGCATCTAACTGCTGTCTGTTATGTAGCTCGGTACCTGGCAAGTTCTTCATATTACCCTCCATATTTATGACAAAAGGGACTTAAACACAAATGTTGTGTCCCAATATGTGTTATAATAATGTTAAATGTATGAGGCAGATCAGTAGTGCTAGCCTTCACTCCCCACATGCGTCAGTGAGCCTCGGGGTGCCCGTGACCCTGTCGCCGATCCTTGGATGACTTTTGGTATGTACTAACTACTGCAAACCTGGAACACTCCACACGACCTACCCATTTGGAGATGCTCTATAACAATAAGGCCCTTGTCAAAGTGGCTCAGATCCTTACGTTCGTCCATGTTTCCTGCTTTTAACACATCAGATTTAAGAAGCTGACTGTTCACTTGCTGCCTAATACATCCCACCCCTCTGACAGGTTCCACACATCAGTATGATCAATGTCATTCGCTTCATTTTGTTACTTCTTTTAATTTTGTGGCCGATCCGTTTTTAAATTAATGTTACCTTTGTGATATTTCGTCAATTTGATTTTGACCACGAATGAATGCAATGAACTCCAACCCCTAATGAGTTTTTCAACGAGCCGCACTCTGTTGTTCACTGATAAGGCACTGATAACCCGCACAGTAGGGCTCTCATTCAGCTGGCAGGCTGCTCACCACTTGTGAATTATTGTTATAACGACTGTAATAGCATGCTTACACCGCAAATCGCGTCTTCCTTAGGGGTTATTAAACGTGCTTGAAGTCTTCCAACGTAATTCGGTTTCTGAATTCATTCATTTTCCCTTTTTTTAGTTCCTCTTCCCATTTTTTTATCATACAGTCTCAGATATGCCTGGACTATCTCAAAGAATAGCTCAACACGGTCCTGTCCACTATCAGCACAACACCCCTGATAATAAGAAAAACCTTGAATCTGACACTTTATCACGTCCCAAAGCCTTGAACACGCCTGCTAGAGGCATCCTGTGGCAGTAAAGTGTAGTTCTTACTGTAATGTATAACTTGGCTGTCACCTTTTAAAGATCAGCCTCACTCTATTAAATGAAATACACGGGATATAAACACTTTATGGCGCCTTTACCCTACATTTTCATCCCTTCCTGCCTGTGTAACTGAGCACAAACGTAAAATAAAATAAATAAAAATTGATGATTTAGGAAGGCAAAACGATAAAGGTAAATATTTTAATGCAGAATGTTGCCGCCACCCATGGGAAAGCATGAGGCCCATCGCAGGAGTGGGAGAAATAAACATGAAGCCACAAATCAACTTGTCTGACTACTAGACAACTCAGTCGTATGCAACCTGTTGACTTTCACAGGCGTAGCAAGTGTTATATGAGAAAATAAAAGTTTTTTTTTTAAATGTTTAAATATGCCTGTCCTAATATAAACCTTTTTTAAGCACGGAGGGTTGGTTCTGATCACATGGCCTGGACTGGTCCTGTGTTTGTCCCGACCCCACTGGCTGTGCTGTAACCCAAGATGTTCCATCAGATTAGCCTCTCCGGTATCTTCACCCTGCAGATGGTGATCTCGGTGGGCGACTGCACAACATTTGCCTGCAAATATAGCAAGGTGAGCACGAAATGAGTCTACTACAGTTAGCATGGCCCTTGTCTTGGGGACCGCGTGAGCCTGCTTTCACACAAAAGGAGTACTGATCTCACACCTAGAATATAATAAATTGCACCACGTGAAGACTTGAAGATAAGGGAACATGTGAGTGGAAGTAAAAAAAACAAAAAAACACAATTATTAGATATTGAAGCTTCTCTATGCAGCCTGTGCTGTGTTTCCCCACCCAACTCTCCCCAGCCCAGTTCTTTCAACACGGCCACATGTGCCTCTTCCATAAAAGGCCATGGGTGGTCCAGAGGTGAAGAGCTGCGCGCTGATTGGGCGGCGCTACTGACATGACTATTTTTTCTAAAGCGTGAGCTACCTCTGATTGGCCGAATGGCCTTGGTCCGATTTTGTCTCATTTTAATCAGCATAAAGAAGGGGGGTAGGAGGGAGAAGCGGTCAGATAAACCGGCAGGTTGGGGAAAAGAAGGGGGCAGTTCGTGAGAAGTGTTCACCGGCCGCTGGAAGAATGCTTGAAAACAAGAGCGAGAGGTTAAAGACATTTTTGAGAAAAATCGACGAGAAGGCCATATTCAGAATCAAGCATCTCATGAAGGAGAGGTGAGTAAGCTAAGCTAACTGGGCTAATCTCGGATGTGTCTTTCTTGTTTCACTTCCGCTGCTCGTATATTCGCATTAAAATCTCATTTACAACGAGTAACGGCAATTTAAAGGCTTAGCGACGGGTCAGAGGTAGTGTTTAAGTCTTTATTATTTGTTCAGAGGTGGGTTTAACATCATTGGCCACTCCTGTTTCCCGCTAACTAACGGTACATTCATCCATACATCACAAACAGCAATGCTAGCTTAGCTAACTGTAGCCATAGGGACTAGACTTAGCAGGGTTCAAGATTCAAGCAGTTTACAGTTATACAGGTAAAGTGTCCAGTAAAATGTTGCCCTTAATGTGCCCAGGGTTGTTCTATTAGATAATAAATTGATTAAACCCAGAAAAACAGAAAAAAATATATGAACAATAAGATAAATCTTACCATAAACACTATATACACACAGGCAAAATGCAGAGGTTTTAAAAGATGGCCAGTATAAAGGTCCAAATTGCAGTAAACATGTCATTAAATCTCAAAATCTGTACCAGATACATTGTAAAATGTGTTTGAAGCTGATCTGTTCCTGTTTCCTGGATGCTTTGGCTGTGTAATCTGTTCACCTGAGGATTTAAGGCCCTGAGTTACTGTGGGATCAGGTTATAAATGGGCCTTGGGACTTCGTGAGTAAGATCCTGGTTGTATCATGTCTAGTAGGTATTTCGCCCTACAGGGTTGCATTGCTTGATTGTGGTGCACAATATGATACTACCATCATTGTTGATGCAATCTGACCATCTGTGGATTTTAGTGACTACTTTAAGCCTTGGCTCATTGTATTTGATGCTGGAGCTGTTGTTGGGCCTGCCACTGATGGCCCGTCTCCGCTCTTGTACACATGAATATCAGGGGTGTGAATCATGAAGTTCGTCACGATTCAATCAGATCATTTTAACCAATGATTTTTAATACCTTAAAATTGGCAGCAATCCGATTGGGTTCAGCAGTGGGGTCTGAAGTCAGTGTGTAATATGGTAATTACACACAATCTGCTACACTTCCATCAACTCACATATGCAACAAACATACAACAAATTATAATGTGATTTTTTTTATTATTAAAGGTCAATTGATGCAGTTTAGTCATAAGCAAAAGTAGCTTTTCAGTAAATAAAAAAACACTACTGACAGTAAAATAGAGTTAGTTGTGGAGTGAACACACACATCGATTTTCATGGTTGATCTGCTCAGTTTTGGTCGATATATCGATTTATTGTTACACCCCTGACAGATATGTCCAACAGGTTGAGTTAAGCAGGAGGATGTGGGCGCTGTTTTGATGGGAAATGTGCCCATTTGGTCTGGACAGAGTAGAAGTCGCATCGGAGGTGTGATTTTTTGGGCGTAATTAGACGTGGTCACACATTCCGTTCCCAATGGGCCTTCTCTTGGTGTGAAAACAGGGACTGTTTAAATGCAAATTGGCCATCTATTTGGACCCAATTGTTTTGTTATGTCAGTTTTAAGCATCAACGTCCCCAATCAGTGGCTCTAATCTAATTACATCATGATCTGGATGCCATTGCATAATTAATACCTTGTAAGTGGGTCAGATTGACAAGTCTCTAGTTAAAGAGATGAGCTCTTGGGAAATTTCGTGCGCTTGGGTTCTGCAGTGTTTGTTGTGGTTTGAGTCCTATTTTTGTCCATGCTTTGCGGGTCCAGCTGCAGCTGGTGTACCAGGTGCTGGTGTATTTCCTGCCTGTCTGGGATAATGCTGTTCCCATATGAACTGTTTGGGAAAACTACATATGGCTCTTAAATTAGGAGTATGATTTTAAAGTGGTCAGAATTCGAGACGTATAGTGGAGTATCTTGGCGGATTATGGGTGGTCATTGTTTTTTTTTTGATGAATTCCTAATGTCTAGAGGATTATTGCGATAAATAATATCGTCTTGCTCCAAAACTAGTTACCATTTGTCACATGTGAGCCTTATATAGAGGCACATTCACACCAAATACAAAAAATGTATGTAATTTTCAACATTACGGAGCTTGGTAGCTCTGAGAGGCGTGTTAACGATTTCTACCCAAGGTGTGGATCTCGGAGTCGACCTAAAGTTCAAGAAAGTTTTTCTTCTTCAAGCACCTACACGTCTTCCAGTGAAACATATAGAGACTGACCTTCACCGTCTACATTCCCCACGAGTCACTTGAAAACCTAATCACTGTCGCTGACACTTTCATTTTCTCTCCTCTCATTGTGCTTTTTCTGGGAATTGCACATCTCATACCAGAGAACCACATCCTTGTGTCAGTGCTTGGCATTTTTGTTTTTCAGCTTGTTATTGATGCTTTGTGGCTGGATTATCAAATGAGAAGCTATAAAGTCTTACTTTAGTTGCAAACACTGTACGTATATAATGCTAAAAGCTCTAATTAACAGAAAAAAAATATGAAAATATATTTTAATAAATATAAGGCGCACAGTGCTTCCACTGGTCATATTTCTCAGCAGTGGCCTGGCAAAAAAAGAAATTTACTGGCACCAAAAACAAATAAATACATTATTTTAAAAATTAAAAAGGAAACAAAGTTTTTAAAAAAGCTGATATTTATTGTTTTCAAATTTATTACTCTACATAGAAAGTGTGCACAAATTATTTACATATTTTTAAATTATTATTATTAAATAAATGAAATAATTAAACAAACTTATTAAGGAAACAAATTGAAAGAAAAGCTGTTATTTATTGTTTTCCAGTTTATTACACTAAAAGAAATGGTGGGCTAAAATTCTATTTAAAAATGCTGATTTTTTTGTTATGTTATGGCAAAAAACCATGTATATGATAAACTTTTTCAAATAAATAAAGAACAGCTCAAAATGCAAATAAGCTAAAAACAGCAGTAAGTTTCGTCTGTGGTCAGCGTGTACTGTACTGCGGTGTGTTTCTTCTATTCTATAATATGCAAAGAAGCAAACAAGTGAGTCGTGTCAGGTTTGCATGGGTCACTTACTTCAATGCAGTCCTACATATCATCTGATAACCTTGAGAAATGTGGGAAATGCTGTGGTGTGGGATATTACCAATACTGCCAAGCGCTTCGTGTTATGGAATGATGATTAAGGTTAAGTCAGCTGTTGTGGAATGACCCTGCTAGTTCCCCATAGCTGTTTTTGTATGAAGAACAAGCTCCTGGCAGGATCATGTGAGGCTCAGGTGGGAATTCCAGACACTGCATTGTTGGTGCTGTTAGCCAGTAGGAAGAAAGGCCCCCTCTGTGCACATAGTGGGTCTGAGGAAGACATTGTGATGCATCGTGCCACATGACTCGTGCAGACGTCCCTTCTGCGAAGGGGCCGGACCTTGGCCACAAGTGGCACATTGTTGTTTGGCCTCAACTCTTGGTGTTTGCTCTGAACTGCCCACTTTACCGCTTTAAAATACAGTCCACCACATCCGCTGCGTTCCGTGCCCTGGGCTCCCCGGTTCAGCCAAGCTGCAGTAAGGACGAGGGAGTTTTTTTCACGCATGACCACCATGCAAATACAGAGTGTCCTCTTTTGGAGTCCCATTTTTGTTTGCATTCAAATTGAATGTTTAATTAAAAAAAACTAATATTATGGAGAACCTACATTTCCTTTTTTTAACTACTATTACTACTACTATTATTATTATTATTATTATATAAATAAATAGTTAAAAAATAAAACAAAATTATTATATAAATTAATAATAATAATAACAACAAATGTTACACTTATATAGGGCTTTTTCTAAAGTCACATACGTTTTTTGTGTGTAAAACTTTATAAAACTCACACTTTATTAAAGCAACTTTAAAGAATACGGGTCCAAGCTCCCAATGAGCACTACTACTACTACTGCTACTGCTACTACTACTGCTACTACTGCTACTGCTAGTACTACTGCTACTACTACTACTGCTACTACTACTGCTACTACTACTACTGCTGCTACTACTACTACTGCTACTACTACTACTACTGCTACTACTGCTGCTACT
>JBBPDA010109671.1:0-10139 GCA_037974385.1 Arnoldichthys spilopterus
GCTCAGTATCGGCCCAAGCCCAAAGCCCAGGTGTGGGATCGGTGCTCAGTATCGGCCCAAACCCAAAGCCCAGGTATCGGATCGGTGCTCAGTATCTGTGCGGTTATCAGTACTGGGACTAAAGTCAGATTGGTGCTTCCTTACTATGGGAAAAAGAAAAACGCCCTTATTGCGGATGGTATAGTGTGGCAATGTACTTACGGCTCAGGGTCTAGTGTGTCATTCTTCCTCCTCTCAAACTGATCCTTAGAAATCATACTGTAGATGAAGAAAGAAGACAAAAACTGCGGCTCAGTCGAAGACATTTACTAGATCCTTCTCTGTTCTCTGCTTCATGGCCATTAATATGGCATTAATGCCATACAGAACAGAACGGGAACTGATCAAACCAACAGCTCCAACCTCATAAATGCTTCACTTGATAAAAGTGTTGATGTAAGCGTAGCCGAACGGCAGTCTGGCAGCATTTCAGGCTGAGAGCACTCACGTTTGTGGCTGTGCAGGGTCGTCCCCGAGCGTCACGCTATCTCCCTGAATCTCATTAAAGCACTTCTCGCAGAAATGATACCTGTGGACAAAAGAAGCATAAAGTCAGTTTCCACTTACTCGCACCCTCGTTTCCCTAAAATCTGAGGCCTATTCGTGCTTTAATCCAGCAACAAAGAATTTCTCTGATCTCCACAGCTTGCCGTTCCCTGCAGGGGGCGCAACGGAGCTCGTCATGAGTAATGAGGCATGTTTAGCGGGGAAGGGGGAGGACGAAAATGCATGCGGACATGAACCAGTGTGCGTGCTACAGGCGTCGGCCAATTATCGTGGCAACGAGAGATCCTGACTTTCGAACGCTCCAGAGAAACCAGCAGGTGTTTTCAGAACGTACGGACGTAAAATAAAGGTGCAATTTAGTATAAAAGTGCAAAAAAATTCCTAAAATGACACGTTTGCATAATATTTCCACGAGCATCATGAGCCCAAGGTTAAGAAAAGCAGGCATCTCAGACACAAAACATGCATTTACGCCCAAGTTTTATTGCATTAAAGTGACGTTTCCATTCACGTCTCCTCGGGCCCACGTGATTTTATGATCTGGTTTGTGCTTATTTCGGAGATCCGAGCACCGCCATAACGGTTCGACAGGTGAAAATCACCGCAAAACACTTCAACGAGCTCTAGAAATGACACGTGGCTTTAAACAGGCAACTTCTTACTGAAAAGTATCACAAACGATACGACGCTGTGACTGAAGTGAGTGAACGGCGACGCCCACCCGGGGCTGTTTTTCTGGGGGCAGTCGTGGCCTAATAGCTGGGGGAGAGGTTCCCATTGGACGGTGGTGGGGGGTGAGCCAACAGCTCTCTCACGCTAGAGGGAAACCCTTGGGCGAAGCACTGACCCCAAACAGCCCCCGAGGGCACAGGTGTGCGGCCCACTGTTGGCAGGAGTCAGGGCCGGGACGTGTTTGATAAAGAGGAGCGACTCACTGCTCGGTGTTTGCGCGGTGAGTCGGACTTTCACTCCTTCACCTACGGCCAGACGCTGCTGTAGAATTACCCTCGACTTGCATTCCGCGTAGAATTGGATTCGTGTTATTGTTTATTAATCATTTGTGAACATGAAACGTTCTAGTAGGTTCTGTGTGTTTTAGTGGAGGCCTCGAAATCCAGAATCCATACCACCCTAGTTAATGTGGAACGCTGTGTAAATTTCCTTCCCCATAGTCAACATTTCTAAGACGAGAGGTCGGGGCCGCGACAGTCGCACTCCTGAATGCGGCCGAGCCTGAAAGATGAGCAGCGCTGATCCGCGTACACGCCAGCGATTAACAGCTTTATCCTGAATAAAAAGCAGAAAGTCCGCTCTCCCCGATGAGCGAGTGTCATTGTGAACGCACCATGGCGCCCGGGGAGCAGTGGTTTGGGACGTTGCCTTCCTCACAGGTAACCCCTCTGATCTGAGATCTGAACCGCCGACCTTTAGGTCACAGGGGCAAACTCCCCACCACTGCCCCTAGTCTCAAAACTACTCTAGGAAAGGGGTTGGAGGTTTGGGGGTGGGGGGCGGGGTTTGCGTGTGTACCCACACCCAGTTCCATGTTCTCACCTGTTCTGATAGCTGTAGTAGGTTCCGTCTCGGGGGATGGTGCAAAGCTGCTTGCCGTAGCAGCACAGTGTTTGAGGGGAGAACTCGTACTGCGGAAGGTCGAAAAAAGTGAGAAGGATGAACAGACACGAACACACACACGAACACACACACGACTGAAAAGGCGTCTGATATCGAACGATTATTTTACTCCCATGTTTCAGTCACAGGCCGTGTTTATCAGGTTTCTCCGATCAGAAACGAGTCAGAAACCACACGGTCGAGGCGTCGTTTTACTGAGACATGGCTTCTGACACGTGTGGAATGATTTAGGCACAATTTCCAGGAAAAGTGACACAAAAAATCTGCAATTTAGAAATTCTCTTGAACCTTTATCTGATAAAACTACACAGAAGTGACCGTGGTCAACTGAGCTGACTGTACTGTTGTAATAGTGTACAGTGTACTAGTGAGTAGTGGTGAGGACGCTGCCTTTGAGACCTGAAGGTCGTAGGTTCTAGTCCCGGCCTGGGCACCACTGAGGTTCCCTTGAGTAAGGTACTGTCCCACTACACTGCTCCCCGGGTGCTGTTGGTAGCTGCCCACTGCTCCACGTGTGCACGTGTGATCAGTTAAATGCAGAGGTCACATTTCGTTGTGGTGCTTGAGTGTGTTCACAATGACAGTCACTTTCACTGTACTGAAAGGTTTGTAGTAGAACTGGTAACGGGTGAGACCACAGTCAGGAAAACCGAAGCCTGAAGCGAAGGTGGGTCGTGGCTCGTGCCAAACTTGACATTTCTCAACAAAAGACACTTTCGCTTATGTGTCATTGTGAACACACCACAATGAAATGTGACCCATCACACGTGCACACGTGGAGCAGCGGGCAGCTACCAACAGCGCCCGGGGAGCAGTGTAGTGGGACGGAACCTTACTCAAGGAAACCTCAGTGGTGACCAGGGACTAGAACCTGCGACCTTCAGTGCACAAGGGCAACGTCCTTCAGTTCTGCAGGGACCACATGGTTTGTTAGTCGCTCTTCAGGAAAGTGCTGGTGCTGAGTAACACCGTGATCCGGGTTTAACCTTTAGCTACCAAGCCAACACAGTTAGTTAACATCCAACGTCCAATCAGATTGATGTCCTCTCCGTATCCGACCCTCTCATTGGCCAAAGGGTGTTTAACCAGGCTGCTTCACGACACCAAGTCCTAACGTTTTCCATTCACTCCCTTTTAACGGTTTTCCTCCACAAGAAGTTCGTTTTTCCTCCCATGATGCATTGCACCCCACGTCTTCAGACTGCTATTAGCGCAACATGCATAAGTTTATGGTCTGGCGCTGTGCCAGCGGGCGACTTGCCCCTGTATCACCACCGAGGTACCACTGATGAGGCGTCTACTAGGGTGTTAGTGAGACAAACGCTGCAATGAGGGCATCTTTCCTCAGGAAGTTCATGATTATCTCAGCAAGACAATGCCAGGCCTCATTCTGCCCTTGCGACAACAGTGCGGCTTTGTTGACCCGGAGTGTATGTGCTCGACTGGCCTGGCAGCAGTTCAGCTCAGTCTCCTATGGACAATCCCTCTAACATCAGGAGGGGAAACGGACAACAGTGACCGCTCACTGCTGAGCAGCTGGTCTGAATGGGCACAAATCCTACTGTATTCATACTGCAGCGATTTGTGTCCTCAGTTCCCAAACGAATAAAAAAACGGGTCATTAAGGAAAGGAAACGTGCAACATTGACCAACTCGCCTCGGTCCCAACCTTTCTGGGTGTGTTCGAGGTGTGAAATTCTAAATTTAACGCTCCCAAGCCGCTTAGTGAAAAAACTGGAAGGTTCTACAGAATCGTCACGTACCTTCCTTCCGCAGCAGTAGCCCAGACTCTGCATGACGGGATCGATCTCCTGCTCGAACACTTCGGCCAGTTTGGAGCAGTACTTGTACACTCGGGACGTCTTCCTGTTATAGAGCCAGGCGTTGTTGAACATGAGCCACACGTCATCCACATACTGCCACGGCTCCTGATACTGCCCGGTGTCCAGCTTCCGCTTTATCGTGGACAGGTCTATCGGGTTCTTCACGATGTCGAAGTAGTCCTGCAACACAGGTCAACCGTTCATGTAGAGGTGAAGCACCGCGGCTACAGAACCTAACTACAGCTGGAGAGAACAAGCAACAACAGAGACATTTCTCTAAAGGTCATAAATATATATCATCGCAAATATATATCATATATATTCTATCACCTTATATTTTAATAAATATATAAAATAAAAAAAAAACAGACTTTAGTTAAGACTGGATGTGTGTGTGTGTGTGTGTGTATATATATATATATATATATTTTTTTTTTGGGTATGCATACGCATATACAGTTAGATTCTTTTACGTATATACAGTTAGATTTTATTTTACAGATAGATAGACAGATACTTTATTGATCCACAGGGAAATTTTTTACATAGTCAGATTTTATTTTACGCATATATAAAACAGTATAGAATTTTGAGTCAGTAGTAGTCAGTTTAAACGCAAAAGAAAACTGAGCAAAGGTTCTAATTTTTTTTTTTTTACACAATTTTTTTTACAGGTGGCAACAGTGCCTTTTCCACTATATATGTATGTGTGTGTGTATAATTTTGTCTTAGCTGCTGTAACATGTACATTTCCCCAGTAGAGAATCAATAAAGTTCTATTCGATTCTTTTCAAAATGCACAATTAACAAAAATGCTGATTTTTATCCATTTGAGCGACACTGATCGTTCACAAGCTGAGGAGAAAGAGCACAGCTCAGCAGTTGCTCCGCCACAACGTCAGATTTTGCACCTGTGCAAGTTTGGATGGAAGACGTAATGGAAGCGTTCAGCGTTAGTCAGAGAGCTCACTGCCCACGAGAGAAAAATATCTGTGGTGTGTTACAGCATCAACAGCACTGAGAACGAAAACAATCCGGTTTTCACTGCACTGACTGCACAGGTCCTTCTGCAATAAAAGCTCAGTGTTAACCAGCTCAGAGAAACGCGGGGCGACGTCACGGTATTCGGGCTGATTGTGATGAACTGGCTCACGGTTTGCTTCTCTTAAAACATCAAGGATACGGTCAGAACTAAAAGAAAATAGGTTATCATTTTTACAGGCGGCTGTAGCACTTTCCCCCATTTTTAGAGAAGAACGTGTTTTTTCCCCCTAAAAAAGTCCAAAAATATCAATTTTGTGCATCGTGAACAGTCCCACATGTCCCTGTATTAAAACCTGAACAGAAGATCTTTCAGGCAATGAAGTCTAACGATATTGGCATCGATTCGTTGGCGGCAGCAGAGACCACACTGATCACACACAGATCGGGTCAGATTCAGGAATGTGAGGCCATTTCAAACAAAGAAACGTTGATGCTTGTTTAAAGATTAAAGTTCATTTTTTGTTCGGTTTTTACGGTTTTTTACATTTGTTTTCTGCCATAACCCGATATTTCAGCATCTGAATGGGCCTAAACCCAGCCGGGTGTTGGGACCGATCCCCCTGGAAGCTGTGGAGCAGCTCTGAGAGGTGTGTGCGGTGCAGGGACTCACCGGGATGCCCAGCAGTATGGGGTCGACGGGCTGGCGGAACGGAAGCGACTCGGGGTCCTGTCGGTACAGAGACTCCAGCGTGGGCATCAGAGCCTGTCGCAGCTCCTCCGGCTTAAAGACTGGACAGAGAAGGAGAGAGGAGAGCTGATGCAAAGGGAGTGGAAAGATCTGACGAGACGTTTTCACATTACAGACGCCGCGTAAACACAGACGTGCAGCTAATGGTTAGCGAGAGCTGGAGGCTGGTTGGCAAAGCCGAGCTGAGGTCGCGGGTTCAACTCACTCTTCCGGCGAGACTGGGACGGCGAAGACGACGTCGTGCTGTTCGTCCCCCCCTCCTCCTCCTCTTTGGGTTCTACCTTTACGTCCGTCTTCTTATCCTCCGTCTCCATCGGCTCCTGCTTGGGCTCCGGCCCCTCCGGCTCCTCCTTCTTCACCAGCTGGGAGCTCGAGTCGTCCTCGGCCTGCGGGAGGGAAAGGGACGAGAAGACGAACACGGGCTCAGTTAATCCAAGCGTTGGCTGGAAACCATGGAGACTTACTTGGCGTCAATGTGAGAAATGACCCCAAAACTATATATAATAACCATATGCTACAAGAACACGGTCGCCATCGACTACGACTGACCAGAGCATCCACACTATCGACTACGACTGACCAGAGCGTCCACACCATCGACTACGACTGACCAGAGCGTCCACACCATCGACTACGACTGACCAGAGAGTCCACACCATCGACTACGACTGACCAGAGCGTCCACACCATCAACTACTACTGACCAGAGCGTCCACACCATCAACTACGACTGACCAGAGCGAATCTGGATCATTTCCTACACAGCAGCACTCGGACACTTCATACTGCTATTGAGCTCTAACAACTGGGCAGTGGAGCCTAGTGGTGAGGACTGCCCTTGTAAACTGAAGGTCGCAGGTTCGAGTCCCGGTCCGGGCACCACTGAGGTACCCTTGAGCAAGGTACCATCCCGATACGCATACGTCACCGTGTGATTACGTGAATCAGTAAAAAATACAGTTGCTCACAATTTTGCTTTTAGAACTTCGGGCAGACAGTGGTTGGTGGGACGACTCTGGAGGCCACCTGTTGACATCGGTGTTCGCGTTTACGTGCGGACGGAGATCACCGCTTCGGAAACAACCCGGCTACGCGTGGACTGCGTCCGAGTCCGAAAAGGCTTCGTGCCTTGCAGAGAGAACTAAGGGCCGAATGTAGAGTCCTGTCCTGCAGCTCCGGTGTCCAGTACAGTTGGGCGGTTCCCTTCCCCCGTCACTCAAACAGGCGAACTGAACCGGGTGTGTTTGAGGGAAGTCACCAAACTGTGCTGGACACTTGCAGCGGGACCAGAACTGGGTGTCCGGGCGATCTGGTAACGTAGTCCGGGCAGACACCCACCTCCATCTTGGGTTCGGCTTCCGCGGCGCTGGGTTCGAAGTCCGCCTCTTCCTGTTTGGGCTCTGGTTTGGGCTCAGCCGCTGCCGTCAGCTCGGGAACAGCGTGCTGGGGGTGCAGGTCTGCACTGGCCGCCGACGCTGGAGTGGGCACGCGGTTATCGCCGCTCTGAATCGGAGAGAGAGGGAGATTCGATCGATTCGGTCTCTTTAGGACAGAAGCACCTAAACAACACGAAACGTTAAGGCCGAGGGTCCGACCGAGACCCAGGGCTTTATTTAATAGCTCTCAAAGCCACGTAGCTAGAACCCACAACTAACGACTGGCGGTCTCACCGGCGTGCCAGGGTGCTGCTGGGCTGGGGCAGGGAGCTCCGTCTGCGGCTGGGTGTGAGGCGGGGTGCCCTGGGCTGGGGTAGGAGTGGGTGTGGTGGCCTGGTTGGTTTGTAGCGCTGGCAGGTTAGCAGCTGAGGCCGTGCCCGCGTTAGGTGGCGGAGTGGCACCAAGAGAGGGCTGAGGGGGCGCAGGGCAGTTCATCTGTGGGCCTAACTGGCCAAGTGCATTCATTGGGAGGTTCGGTGACGGCTTGGTAAGAGAAGTAGAGAGAGAGAGAAACACATTTTGAGACAAACTGGCAAATGTAACAGTGTGTGTGTGTGTGTGTGTGTGTGTGTGTGTGTGTGTGTGTGTGTGTGTGTATTCACATGCCTCCTGCACAGCACCTTTACTCAGCATTACCTGTGTAACAGCTGCCTGCGTGTTGGGTTGGCCCATGTTGACGTTCATGGCGTTGGTGTTGGTGGGGAACTGCTGCATAAACTGAGACTGATTTGGGGCTTGAGGCACCATGCTCCCGCTGTGAGCTCCCATCATGCCTTGCGCCATCCGCGTGGGGGACATGCCCATCTGAAAACGACAACACGGCAACAGAGACTGTCAACTCTCGTTACTAGACCACCTTGGAGGAACCACATGCACACTGATCAGCCATAACATTAACACCACCTGCCTAAAACTGTGCCTCCTGCTGCTGGAGCAGCTCTGACTGTGCTGCACTGTGTGTTCTGACCCCTTTCTATCAGAGTCAGCATCACTTTCTACACCACAGCAGCTCCTCTGTGGGATCGGACCAGACGCACTAGCCCTCACTCCCCACATGGCATCAGTGAGCCTTGGGTGCCCATGACCCTGTCGGTGATTCGCCAATTGTTTTTCCTTGGATCACTTTTGGTGGAACACTCCACAAGACCTGCCGTTTTTTGGAGATGCTCTGACTCTGACTGATAAGGCTCTTGTAAAAGTGGCTCAGATCCTTATGCTCCTGCTTCTAGCATATCAGTGTCAAGAACTGACTGTTCACTTGCTGCTTAATATATCTCAGCCCTGAATATCTCAGAATGAAAACAAACGACCGAAGGTATTCAGTGTGTTACGGTGAATGAGAGTGTGAGAGAGAGAGAGACACAGAGAGAGAGACACAGAGAGAGAGAGTAAAGGATACAGACCTGGGGAACTGAACTCATGTTCATCTGCTGTGGGTGACTCATTGGGGAGGCGGCTCGAGCTGCCATTGGAGCCTGGGACATCTGCACATTCTGCATGGGCATCGTGTTGAACTGGTTCATCCCTATAGGATCCACACATGCACACACACATGCACACAGTCAGCTGGTGCCACTGTAACCTACACATTCGGACGTTAATACACAAGCACATTAGACCAGTGTTTCCTTGCCCCAATGCCCTTCAAACCCTGCTGCCAGCACAGCTGATCCCTCCCATCAGCCCTGCAGCAAACCACTACACAGCTGCAGTGATGGCGCTAAAGCAGAGACGGCAGTAAACGTGCGGGGAAGGGCGTGTGCAGGATCGGGGTGGGGAACGCACGCAGTGATTAGAGGGTGATGCCGAATTACCTTGGGTGACCTGCATGCGGTTCATCATCTGATTTGGCACATTGGGCAGAGGCACAGGTCCATCTGGAAGGGGGAAGAGCGAGAGAGGATGCATGTTAACGAGCATGTATGGATAAACTCAGAGCGAGGTCATGTGAGTGTATAGATCAGCTGTATATAAGAGTCTGATTGAGTTTGCGTGTGGTCCTGAGGTGCCAGGACACTGGGTAACTCACTCTGTGGCCGGGGTCCCAGAGCACTGGGCTGGTTCAGTGCGGGCGGCTGCGCCCCGGCTGTGGTCATGGGCGCCTGGTTAATGATCTGCTTCTGCAGCCGAGAGCGTCTCTTCTCCTCCAGCTCCTTCTGGATCTTATAGATCTTCTCGGCGAGGAAATGGTAGTACTCGTCCTGCCAAGACGCACACGCAGGTCAAGGTCAGCCTCTCAACAATTCACATACAATTCGTACATTGTTTTTCCCCCCAATTTTAGCACAAATCTGATACATTTTTGGTGCGGAAGATAATTAGAGCTTAGAGTGACCGAAGAAACCAAAAGTGGAAAATATGTCAAGTGATTTTGGATATTTGTATTTGAAAATGGCTTAAAAATGGCCAAAGAGCCCGAAAAATGGCTGAAAATGACCTGAAAATTGCCAAAATTGAGTCAAAACGGACTTGACTAGTGTTAAAGCCTTGAAATGTAACTGAAGCGCACGTCCGTCTCCTCACCCTGCTGTTGGCAGACTCGTACATATCTCCCTCGACCTTCCGCGCATACGCCACCAAGTTTTCCATCCTCCGATCTTTCAGAGCTGCGGGGTCCGGAGTAGGGAAGATGGCCTGCACTCTGCACAACACACACACACGCGATTTAGGAACAGGATACTGATGGAGGAGGGAGAGGAGGAGCTGTGGGGATAAACAGAAGACTGAACAGAAGACATCGGTACTAACAGTTTGTGTACGAGGTGGTTGCGGAGGTCCTGAGTAACGTGCTCATGCCAAGCTTTCCTCACACCGCTGGCTGAAAGAGGGGCCGCCGTGGGCACGTTACCTAGACTTCCTACTGTAGAGCCGTCTGGCATCAGCTGACTGCGAGAGAGAGAGAGAGAGAGAGAGAGAGAGAGAGAGACAAAGAGAGAGAGAGAGAGAGAGAGAGAGAGAGAGAGAGAG
>JBBPDA010109672.1:0-10139 GCA_037974385.1 Arnoldichthys spilopterus
ATTTGGTAAAGCAGCTTTGTGACAACATCAGTTCTAAAAAGCACTAAATAAATAAATCTGAATTTAATTGTTGGATCCATTAACATTTCAGTGTCTGTAGCTAGTCGCCCAGGTGGGTAGATATGTGTTCAAACTTTGAACCCAGGAGGTTGGTGGAGTGGTTCTAGCTATAGGTGCTACTGACACCCCCTATTGGGGAAACTGCATCAAATTTCAGGCACTTGTTGTGGTGATTATTTGATATTACATTGTTAGACTGCTGATTTTTGCAGGGAGTAGAACAGCCGCTGTCCTGATCTGTAATTGCAGCATCTTTGTGTAAATGTGTGTCATCTGAAGTGATTGTAGTGTTTCCTTTAAGTATTTCCAGCTGTTGAAAGTCATCGTAGACATGGAGTTGGGCAGAAAGATGTATTTCCCCAGTAGGGGGGTGGTGGAGTGGTTCTAGCTATAGGCGCTATGGCCACCCCCTAGTGGGGAAACTGCATCAAATTTCAGGCACTTGTTGTGGTGATTATTTGATATTTGATATTGTTAGACTGCTGATTTTGCTGAGATGAGAACAGTCACTGTCCAAATCTGTAATTGCAGCATCTCTCCATTGTTGTGTGTCATCTGAAGTGAATGGAGTGTTTCCTTTAGTGATCTTTTGGTCTCTTATGATCCTCCAGGCCTACTTAGATCAAAACGTACTGGCTCGGGGCAAAACTTTTTTATATAACACTGCAGATTTCTCCAGTTATGGAATAATCTTCCAATTTAAGTTTAGAACTCTTTCTCTATATCGCTGTCTCTCTCTATCTCCATGTGCTGTTTTGAGCTACTCTGTTGAAAACCAGTGATCCTGTCCCATTCTGCTGTGTGGACCAGCCTGACCCATCCTGATTCCCTACTGCTGGTTGAAGTTTTTTTCGGCTGGATCCCACTTACTGCTACTGATGACAGCCCAAACTCAGTGCGCGGTCCTGATGCTGAACGATTGCTTTGATCTGCCTTTCAGGTTTGTCCCCAAACGTAACGGCTCCATTCGCACAAATCCAACGTTTGCAGTGATTTTGTTAGAGATATGTTGCAACTGACAGATGATGTAGTTTCAGCTGCTACAGACCCAGTGACCATAATGAGTAAAACAGTCAGTTGTTGCACATTTAGCTCCAGCACTTCTCCAGTGATGAACCACAACATGAGGAGGGACGAAGACAAAGTCCATATAGATCCGCAATTTCACTGGCTGGAAAACCACAGAAGAGTCACTTGAATATTTTCTAGTTATATCACTAGTTAAAAGCAAACACAAACTCATTGACGTTATTAATTGTCCTAATGCTAGTTCGGATAAACACTGCTTGCAGCGCATGCGCCGTTTCACTGCCAATTCAAGTTAAAAACCAGTGGAATCTCAAAAGCACGAGTCCAATCCAACACTCACCTGAGGCACTACAGGTGAGGAAATTAGTGTAACACAGTCACTAAGTTTTAATATATTACCCATTCTACTGTTCATCTGTGGGGACTGTCCCCAGCTTTAAGTGGTATTTGTCTATTTTGTGTCTGTCTTATTTATGAACCAATTTGGATATTATGTTATATTATATTATATTCATTTTGTTTTCTATTAAAATTTTTAACAAGTTTGAGCTCAACATGTAGAACATCAGTGTAACTCATTAGCAGCTAGCCAACTAGTTTAAATAACATTAGCTATGTTTGACACCTCAGCTCATCTTTTATAGTCTTATGTTCCCTGGGCGCTGTTCCATGTGTGATGGGTGTAATGCAGAGGCCACATTTCATTCTGATGCACTTTAAGATTGCTATTGTTCACAATGGGAAATGCCCCTTTCACTTAATTAAAAAATATCAAATGACTGTAAATCATAGTTTAAAAAATCCAAATCAGCAATAATCTTAATTCTTAATAACTTACAATATTTCCTGCATTGTCATATTTTTATAATGATCCATGATGTGGTGAAAAACAAAGTACAAAATTATCATCACAAAGGAATTATTTCAGCATGTCTGTTTATGCTGCATCCACTGTCCAGGGGAGTTTTCCACAACGTCTCATAAAAGAATCAAGGACAAAATGTTCTTTCCTTTAAATTAAGTTGAATAAAGTTTCATTTTTTTCATTTGTCTGAATATGCACTTTTGTGGAAGTTGGTGTCACAAATTTTATTTTACAGTGACCTACAAAAAGTGTGAAGTGCTGAATTATCTTATCATAATTTTAATGGACGTGATGGTTGATGTAAATTATTTAAAACTGTGAAGGTTGAGCAAGGTACTGTCCCACTACACTGCTCCCTGGGTGCTGTTGATAGCTGCCTGCTGCTCCACATGTGGATGCTTTAAATTTACAATGACAAATAATTATGCTTCATTAATAATATAATGAAAATATTTTATCTAAAACTGTAAATCCCAGACCTGGCCACCAGAGGGCCACCTATCACAAGTTCTGATCTGTTTCCTTTGTTTCAATGGTGAATGGCATTTCTATTCTTTACTGTTGCTTTAAAACAGTCATGTTTCACTTTCAGCTTGTAAAAAAATGACAGTAAGTTCCCACTTTGGTCCCTTTAGCTCCCCTAGTTTAGCTGCTTTCTATTGTTTGAAGTATTTTCCCCTACCTATACCTCCCTGCATTTTGTGGATTTTTTCAGGGTCTTCGTCTCTGATTTGGATTTACTGGAGTTGATGTATGACTTCCTCCTGGCTTAATGCAGTTTCAAGCTGCAGTTCTGGATCCAGTGATGGACTGCATTAGGTGACAATAGTTTTCCAAAGTCCTACTGAGCCCAGGTGACCATATGTATCACAGTAGCATGATGATTTCTTCACTGCTGCCTCAACAGTGGTCTCCAACCTTCAAGATGCGACTTCTCTGAATTTTCACAATATTATGTACTGTAGATGCTGAAAGACCTAAATTCTCAACAATCTATCTATCAGTGTTATTTTTGAACC
Organism: Arnoldichthys spilopterus; assembly: GCA_037974385.1. Lineage (NCBI taxonomy): Eukaryota > Metazoa > Chordata > Actinopteri > Characiformes > Lepidarchidae > Arnoldichthys > Arnoldichthys spilopterus. The sequence continues at coordinate 2,974 of JBBPDA010109672.1, forward strand.
TACTAACAACTCTCTCAAAAATTTTGGCACAAAGGGGTGAGCCACAACTCTGCCTTGCTTGCAAAGACAGAGCTTTTGATGAATGCTACTTTTATAAGGAATCATGATACCTCACCTGCTACCAGTTAGTCTGCTTAATGTAGAGTCCTCCTAATTAGTGTTGCTTGACTATTCTGTGGACATTTCACAATCTTATTTTAACACTTTACCAACTTTTGTTGAGTGTTTTGCAGTCATCAAAATCTAAATTTGTGTATATTTACAAAATATAATTGAATACAATAGTAAAGCTAAATATTTTCTTTGTACTTTTGTCAGTTAAATAAATGTTCACATGATTTTAAAAAAATCGCAGATTTTTATTTTTACTGCATTTTGGAAAATACCCCAACTTTTCTGGAAATGCGGTTTATAATATAATATAAAATATGTGTATATTTTTAGGATCAATGAAAAAAATGAGATGTATGGCTCATACAGTGCTGGATATAGGGAACACGGTCGAAACTGAATGAAACCTAGGGAGTAGGGGATAGGGACGATAACTACCGATTGAGCTACACCCAGGCATACGTCACATCCGTATAGGTGTAAAACTCCGCCCAATCCCAACTTGCCTTTGCTTCAGATTTTTAAATTTGGATATATTTTGGATAGCTCAGCAGCTAACTAGCAGGTAAACGGATAATATTTTTCTCCGAGGGCAGTAACTCATAAATACGCTGGACGTATACTTGTTTTAGCAGACGAACAGCCGGTAACTGAGCTCGGCCATGTGTTGTCGCCATGCGTTTACAGTACCGGGGAAACTGACCGGTCCCGCTGAGGTGTTTTAGCTTCTAGACATTGTCTTGGCATAAACATGCGGATGAGGAAAAGCTGTAAACATTGAGGCTGCGGTGGAATTTGATCGAGAATAGTTGGATTTTCTGCAGTCAGTAGATTTGACGAGATTGATGTTGGGTACTTGTTCAGTGGCGTCTTCTTCCGCGTCTGAAAGTAGATCTCCTCATTCGCCGCTTCACTGGGGGATGTTCACTGGGTCGAAAGCGGCGCAGTTTATTTCCACGTGTTATAAATGAAATACAATGTTTGTACCACGCAGTAAATTCTAAATAAATTAGATCTGTACAAGAGCATTTTGGAGGCTCCCTCTGGGGAGCCTCCCTTTTCCTCGTCACACTGTATTAAGTTCAAATGTTCTATTCCATTTACAAAACGCGACAAAGGTAAACCGCGCAGCGTTTTTCCACCGTGAACACACCCCAGGGAAGCTGTATAAGGAGATGAATGTGTTTACTGGGGAAATCTCCAGCCCCATCTGCTGAGTCAGAAACCCAGAGGAAGCAGTGTTTTAGCTTAGCCTGTTCTGCTATCAAATATTTCCTCACGTTTTGTGGACTAGAACTTTACTATCCTTTTTTTGAATTAAGCATTTAATTTACACTGGAATTTACATAAATTGTATTAAATCAAATATATGAAAATCCAGCTTTACTGTATAATGTAATGGTTAAAATGTAAACCTCGTCTGTGCAATCACTGTCTCAAGTTACCTCACAAAGCTGGTGTTCAGTGCCTGATGCCTGAGATGCTGTTTTGGGAAAGTTGTGATATTTTGAATCTAAAATTGTACTTTTAAGATTCAGATTCAAGAGTTTTTTGTCACATACATAGTTCTACAAGTACAACATGTAGTGAAATTTACCCTGATCGTTCCTGAGACAGTGCAGTTTAAATATTAAAGTTAAAAAAGGATTAAGAAGCAAAGTCTAAGTAAAAAATCTTACAAAAGAAATAAATATAATTTATAAAATGTAACCAGGTAAAAAACGTATAATGAATAGGAAACTAACACAATAAACAGTTTAAACAGTAAATACACACCCTTAACAATATATACAGACCAAATGAGTTTGAGTTTACAGATCAGTCATTCATTTAAATGCCAGAATATATAAAGTGCAGATAAGGCCGATGTGCAAATACCAATGTGCAGATAGATCAGTTTTAGTACAGCGGTATGTGCAAGTTGAATCTGGTGTACCACTGTTGTACCCTATATGAAAAGTGCACAAACCTTCTAAACTTATAATAAAGGTACATTTTAAATGTGCCTTCTAAAAATAATTTGAGCTATTTCTTCTGCGCCGTTCATTGTGGAATTCTGACACGATGGAATTGTCAGCATGCGCTTTTGAATTCCGTAAAAATGTAAAATCAAAGACAAAAGTGGAGATACAAAAAGCTACAGAGCTATAAATCATCCATTTCGGACCATTCTGATTTACTTTAGCCACTGAGATTATTCAGAAATCTGTGAAATTAAACTTTCAAAGGCAAAATGAATAATTTCAGAGCATCAGAAGTAAAAACCAACCGAAAGAAAATAAGATAGTTAAGCAGTACAGTGTCTTGGGCCACAGGTGAGTGGGTTTGTTACAGTGTTGCCAATGACTTTTCAGACCCCCTTAACGACTTTTTTCCAAAAAGCGCCTAGCGACAAAGCTAGGGACATTTTTGACAAGCCTTAGCTACTTTCTGTACAACTTTGTGGTCAATATTTCCTGCAGATCAGCCTTGAGCCTACAACAAACCACATCCGTATTGGGAATTGAAGAGAAATCGAAGACCAGGACGTGATTTTTTTGGGAGCATGTTGTCATTTATTTGCAAATTAGTGTCATCATCTAGCGACATTAGCGACTTTCTCTGTAAACTTCAGCTACTTTCTGTAGGAGATAGTTGGCGACACTGGATTGTTATAATAAATCATAAACGTAATATTAGGGATGCACAATAAAATCAGAATTCTATCAGATTCAGCAGATATTTGCTGAAACAAATAATATCGACATATGTCTGTATTTTTAACTGATTTTTAAAGAAGCATGTATCACTCCCTGGATGAGCAGAATATTAGGTGACTAATATAATTAGGTGCTTTCATTTTTCTGTTTGTTTCACCCTTTTAAAGCTTATAGAAAAAAATATCAGATATATATGCAAATTATTTTTCTAATCGACATAGATAGATAGATAGATAGATAGACAGACTTTTTGTCTTTTTTTTTTAATTCTTTTTTTTTTTTTTTTTTGCATTGGTATCATCATTGGCAGATGTACATGAAAAATACTGAATATCAGCATCGTACTACAAATTGCACATCGGTGCATACTTCCTGAATAGTGTTCGTGAGAATCTTGAGCAGGAGTGTGTGCACTACAAATGTTTAAAGAAAAATGACTGGTTCTGACTTAGACAAGCATACTTAAGGTCATTGGTTTGCTTCCAAGGGTTCTCCAGAGCATTGCAGGCACTTGTGGCTGTTTTCTGTACTCACTTATCTCTCTATGTTTTGCAAAGCCTCCCTTCTTGGGGAAACTTCTATTCCATTTTTGTCTGAACACCTGCTGCTCTTTATTTTGTCATTTATGCCTTTTGTGTAATTATGCTATGGAGTGGTGTTAGATCCTACATGGGGATGGAATCTCCAACCGCTGGTCCCTCGCTGTTCTGAGTGACCTGGTGGGTGTGTAGGTCTGGATGAGTGTTTACATGTAGCCAGGAGCTGATCCATTGGTGATCTTGTAGGTGAGCATCACAGACTTGAACTTGATTCAAGCGGAGATGGGAAGCCAATGCAGGGAGCGAAGTAGCGGCATCACATGAGCACGTTTCGACTGGTTGAAGATCATGGTGCTGCATTCTGAATCCTCTGCTGTGACTTGATTAAGGTTGCAGATAGACCGGCCAGCAGTGAGTTGCAGTAGTCAGGGCGAGACATGACCAGTGCCTGGACTAGAAAAATAATAATAATTGCTGACCGTCCTTGAACCCTGCCAGCATGAGACATCGAGTCTTATGATGCATGCAGTTCTTGATTGTTGTGGAAATACTGACCTGTCAAGTAGAAAAGTGTTGTGATGAAAATGTGACAATAACGATAATGTATCAGCACGTTGGCCCCTTCTAACGCTGAACATGAAGCCCATCATGGTCAGCAACAGTTTAACTTTATCTGTACATGTTGTCCTAGTGCGAAGATGGCCACCCCAGGCTCTGGTGATGGTGGACCACCCTGTAACTCTCAGCCCGGGGCCGGAGGTAGGGGCTCGGTGCTCGGCCGCAGACCTCCTGGTGCCATCTCTGCAGGCCGCCTTCCCACCATGCGCTCCAGGGACCTCACTCTTGGAGGAGTCAAGAAAGTACATGATTTCTACACATTCAGAATGACTGCTCTGTTCACCGAGCGACACTTTTGTCATCTTTAAGGACATGAACATGATCTGTATAAATATTAAGCAACTGTTCTGTTTCTCATGCCACAGAAAACATTCACCCCCAATATCATTGGCCGTAAGAGTAAAGAAGAGTAAGTAACATTTAAAAACTATTAAAGCATAGTTTTGTTGCCTGTGAATCAGTTGGTTTGACTGGATGGGAGTCATGAAACAAGTGCACTTTCCTTTTTGCTGGTTGGGTTATGATAAATGTCCTGTCAGATTTTTTAAAAGGTGGTCTTTTTGTACTAAATGATCTCTAGCCAGGCCTTACTGTACAGTGTCTGTGATGCCTCCTGACAGACTGAAGGCTAATGAAGGACCAAGGAGAGAAAGGAAGGATGTGGATCGAGGGCGACAGCGAGATGGGCGTGGTAGAGGCCGAGGTCGCCCAGAGGTCATCCAGTCACATTCCATCTTTGAGCAGGGCCCTGCAGAGATGATGGCCAAGAGGAGAGGTGAGGAGACCTCCAAGGGTCAAGAGAGGCACTTTTTGGCAAGCACCAAAAAAAATGAATGTGTGGTCAGTTCGGGTCTTACCCAAGCTGAGCTAGTATTAGTTGGGAAGCTAGTTTAATGTTATGTATTATAATACATATATGTATATAATACTATGTATTCTTGATGATCAAAATCCCTTTATTGCTCGAACTTATGTCCCAGTGCAAAATCAAATTCACAAGATCATTTTTAACACATTGACGAATTCCAGCTTGTGTAATACGTAGATAAACATAAACTTGCTTTGTACAAGTTGGTTCTAGCACTGAGATGGAGGATGAGTGACTTCCTTACCCCCCCTTTTTTTGCCTAGGTGTGTATGATGACACACCGGACACTCCCAGTGGTGCCCCTTGCCCCATCATCAACATTAAGAAGGAGAAGAGAGAGACGGAGGAGGAGACCAAAGAGATTCTGCGCAAGCTGGAAAGAGACAACGTGAGTGTACATAATGCAGCACATTTGTTCCTTATGGTCATATATTCAAATTTCCAAATCATTATTTTCCTAAAATGCTACATGCACAAACCCCGTAAGAAGCAATAAAAGCAAAATCTGTTTTCAGAATTTCTGATTCAGAACTTCTCTTAAACTATTATTTAAGTGTAAAAAAGTACAAAGGAAAACAATTTTCCACCAAACTGGTGCTGGTGCTGGTTCTAATTCTAGAATAAGTTCTGCTTATTTCCACTTAAGAAGGCTGGTGCTGGTGTCAAAAAACCGACACCAGCACGACTCTACAAAACCGCTGGTCCCAAAGTTGGAACCGCTGATGTCAGTGGCTAAAGTTCTGCAGGATATTCGCCATGATTTTGCCAAAAACAGGAGTGACAGCAACAGCAGTGGCGAAAAGTCGATCCAGCAGTTGTCTGTGGAAGAGACCAACGCTTTGTTGGCGCTTTGGGCTTCCAGAGAAATGCAGGAAAAACTGGTAGGAACCGTGAGAAAGAACAAAGTACACGAAGAACTAAGAATAGAACTCAAAATGGCTTCAGGCTTCAGTAGAACAATGAGGCAGATAGTAAACAAACTGAAGAAAGTGAGAGAGGATTTTATGGAACTTAAAAAGAACTGTCGAAAGATGACATTCAGTTCGGCGTCACGTTCGGTGCTCAAACCCTGTTAAAATATATGTGCTGGTTAAAGTTGGGCTGCGGCACAATATAAATGAATATTCAAGTTCCATTGTTTTGAAACTTTCCACAATAAGCAGGTGAACTGGTAACGTGGTAATGTGATCATGATCGGGATTGAAAGGCTCAGGCTTTGCTAGGAAAAGCGGGTCGTTGCTCACAACTTCTCGACAAACTACATAAGGGAATTGTCGATCAGTTCAAAAAGAACACTCCTTTTTACCATTTTGTACTAGCTGCAATACAGTACAGATTCAGTAGAAAACTCCATCTGTTTAGGAATGTGCATGACCTTCCAATGCTAAGAAGACATTGCCTGAGAAACTGTTAGGGATGGAAACTGAGAACACCTTCCAGTTGGGAACCAGTTCCAGATTGCCCAAGTCCTCAGAATCACTTGGCTTGGAAAATATTGATGTGCATCATGTGCATCATGATGTAAATCTCTGCATCTATGCTGCTGGAAGTTTTTAATTAGAGTCATTCTGGAGAAGAGTGCTCCGATGCGAGGCTTCATTTCACACTGAAACATGACAACAGTGCTATTCGCAATGTCTGTAGAGTAAGCATAATTTCAAGTAAGTTTACAAACCCCAACAATATCAGGCAGCATGGGCTTAAACTCCAGGAATGCCATGTTCATGAGAGCCAGCTTCCTGACTGAGCAACATGTCCATTGCAGATGGTAAATATTCTAGTAAAACTAGCGCCACACATGCAGGCTTGGCAGAAAAGGACCTTCCAGACTGTTATCAGCGATAGGAGGTGGTTCAGTAACCACAGCATGAGTAACTTCCATAAGTGTGAAGGTTCCATTGACACAGAGGCATTTATTGGGATTTTAGAGAGACATCTGCTGCCATTAAGGAAATAACTATCTGGGAAGGCTAGAACAGCATGTGTGTGTTTGACTGACCTGCCAGCAGTCTACATCTGTCTCCTACATCTGTCTGAATGCTGTTTCATGAACAACATTAGACTACGACTATTAAGACATGCACTATTGAGCAGCTGAGGTCTTGGTCAAGAATTCCACTTGAAAAACCACCAATAATTAGTAGATAATTAGGAAAAGTATAATTACAAGGAAAGGTTGATGTACCACAGTGGTAAACATCCCTCTGTGCCAACGTTTAAGTGTGTTACAGGGAAAGATTGAATTGAAATTCAATTGAAAGTGACTATTTGTCATTGTGAACACACTCAAGCACCACAACGAAATGTGACTTCTGCATTTAACCCATCACA
>JBBPDA010109673.1:0-10138 GCA_037974385.1 Arnoldichthys spilopterus
AATCATCTCAGTTTGAAGTCGGTCAAGATGACCTAAAGTTTGGTCAAATAGTCTTAGAGTTTTAAAGCTGAGTGTCCAAATTCAGGCCAAACACCAGGCTGAATTGTGAACAAAATTCGTAAGACTTTCACCTAAACACAGACTGATCAGCAGTTTGAGTTCATTGCATACTTATGTCACTATTGCGCAAAATCCTAAGAGAATGATGAAAATGTCCTGTTCGGTGTCTGCTGTGATGTTGGTACTGTGGTTTTTTCCCCCATGTTGTGATTTGTGTCTCGAATCACTGAGATGACAGTAGCCTCACAGCACTACAGCTGTCTGCCCAGCGGAGCACACGCCCCATTACAACCACTGTCCATCAGCCAGAGAGAGAGTGGGGAGTTTAAAGAGAGAGTGATGTAGAGAAAGACACATCAGTTAGCACAGCTGCCCTCTCTCCAGGTATTGCAAATGATAAATGACACATTATACGAATGTGCTCTGACTGTAAGACAGAGTTTGCACATGCAAAATCAACAGTCTGTTCTCCTCTGGGCAGAAAATGTCAAGAGAGTATGTAATTCTTACCTGGCATGGTGCTTTTTGCTGCCTAAATCATGCATAAAGAAAACTACAGTGGAGATTAGCATTATACCAGATTTAAAAGGACAGTGTACAGATTTAGACCATATGGGCACTGTCATGTTCATTTTGGCCCAGTTTTTTCAATGGTATATAACCAGTGGAGAATAAGTTCTATACAGGCTTCCCTGGATATGGGTCGGAATGATGGAGGCTGATTGAGACGCTTTGCACTGAATTTCCATGGCTGTCTAGAGAGCAGGGTGCACATTGGGAGCTCGGCACGCAGGTGGAATCTATTATTAATGTTGGGGGTGCTGTGGACAGTGTTAAAAACTAGCCCTATGTCATGAAAAAATGTTTTTTTTTTAAAGCATAAGTTTGTGCATTACTTGACAGCAAAAATCACTGTTCAAGGTTGGCCTGTGCTCTTAAGTCAGTTACATTATCAGCATAGCTTAACAGACAGCTGTAACTGCTAACACTGGTTTTAGCTCAGACCATTTTTTAGAAGGATTTTTTACATTGCTGCACCAACCAGTTGTACCTAGGTACAATTTAGACCAGTCTAAGTGGTGCATGTCTGTGTTGAATCATATAATAATATAGTATAACAATGATATTTGCTACGCAACCTGCATTAGTAAGCAAACTTGCTTCATGCATACTTATTACTGGCATCTTCTTCTAGAAATAATATCACAGTAAAACTCACACATTTATTAAAATATACACGTTGCCTAAAAAAAGACTGACAAACATAATAACTGATGTTAAAAATAGGTCAATTTCAAGGGCACACTGTAGAATAATGTTCCCTGCTCCTTTTTTGCTTACAAGCCATTGGTGCTGTAGTCTGAATGCTACAACAGATTTAGCTCATGATCAGGCACAAGCACAAAAGTGCTAATTTTATAGGAAAAGGAGAAAAATGTTCTAACTTCAACCTATGATAATGCCATAACATTTACTTTGTTAAGAAATGTTCACACATTTTAAAGGATGGCTGTTTTTTTTATTCAAATTTTGTAAAAGCGCTTTGTATTTCAAATACATTTTACATTCTCTGGCTGCTTTTATTCCTGAACAAGGATTTTGCATTTTAGGCTTTGCTTTTAAGGCTATTCTCTATAAATTTATTATTATTATATAATTTATTATTAAAATTTATTATTTTAATTTCAAGAGAATTTTTGGAGAATTTAAGATTGTCACACAACATACATCCCTACAAACAAACAAAACGGAAGAAAAATCTGTCAAATGAACATGCTAAGGCAAACCACACTGCTGGCACCAAAGTTAGTCTGGAGGAGATGCATCATCTGTTTAAAATGTTACTGAATCTATTTGAGTTTACAGTGGAATCACCGAGATGCTTAGAATATGTACACATGGTGACTGTCAGATCTCCCAGCTGGCTCAGAGGGTTTCTGGTGATCTGAATGAGAGGTTTGCAAATGAGATTTTCTTCCCGACCATTTGTTAGAGACACCAGAACCAGAACTTTGTCAATTTGTGCAACTCATAATATGCATTCTACGGCCAACATATTAATATGTGCATTATGAGACCATTGTATATTGCAAACTGTAAAATCATATAAATATGTGCACTTTAAACAGCACTTACAGCTCTCAATTTCCAGGGTGCAGTTCTGTTCATCAAGTGGGTATCTGCGTAGGTCCATCATGCAGGCTGCTGTTGTAGTTATCCTAGCCAAATTATCAAATAAAGCAAAAACAACTCAGAAGTGAACATGCCATCAGTTGAAATGAAACAGCCCCAGATGCAATCAGAAGTCAAAACATAATAGTATTTATATTGTGTATTATCAATCGCATGTAGACAATGATGATCTTAAAGTCTTAATAAAAAACACAGATACAGTCTCGCTTTTTAAAATCACAACAAAGCATTTGCCCACTTGCAACTTTTCTTCACTGCAATCTATTCATTTAAAGGGGGAGCTAGATGGTTTATGATGTGGCAACTCTGATGTGGCAGCTCTGCAATACCACTCTGAATCATTCCACTTTACTCACCTGTAACCTAGCAACAACAACCAGCCACAAAAAAAGTTTATTACAAATAACAAATCTGCCTAAAATTACAATAACATAGATCTTGTCCTAACAGCAAGAGATGCGAAAAAGAAAGACAAATCAAAAGGGCTCCGGCTATAAGCCATCCACAATGGCCATGAGTGGCCACAGACCTCTGTTTTCGACAGTGACCCATTTCTACATTTGATGAATTGTGTTACATCATGCTGATGTTTTACATTAAGTATTGCAGTGAAGCCAACCACCTTTTGTCAAACCAAAGTTAAATCAGGCAAAAACGGATGAGGAAAATGTAATACATTTTTTGTATTGTTTGTATCTCTTCAGTGATAAAACTTGCACCTTACTGCAGGATGTGCAAGGTTGCAAAAGCTTGCATCTTCTACAAATTTGATGTATGTGATCCTACATCAAACTAAAACAAATCATCATATTGTCAACATAAAGCAATGATTTATACATTGAGCTACAGTTGTAATTGCTACTTTAATTAGTCTGTAGGATCTTGCTTTTCTCATCTTGCTAAAACTTAATGTAGATTTATGACGATGAAGTTTTACCAACCAATAGAAGTAACCTGTTGAGGGAATCTTTGAAAGCTTGCATTATTTTGTGATTTGGGAAGTGATTAATAAAGATACATGCTAGGAAACTACATATGGCAAGTAGCAGTGGTCAAAAACATTTTCTTTCTAATCTGTGGTGAAATAAAATCAACAGTATTAAGCTGTGAAAGAGCAAGCTACCCCAAGGCCAAATATTAATTTAATCTCTTCTGAATAATATTTATGTATGTCACACAGTACAAAATAATTAGACCACTACTTCTGTAAAGTTCTTTTCCCATGTTAAGTCATTGCCAATTCCCACCCACTAACTAGGTCTCCACCATCAAAGAAATCGTGAACCCAAGTCATGTGAAGGCAGCCATCACATCTTTTCAAACTGCTGGTTAACACATTAACTGATTATTCTGTTTGTCACCTAACAAACACAATCATTGGTTGGCATATCATAGTGATAAGGTAGAACTGAGGCCCACCCAGGCAGAATGAAGCCAATTGTGCAGTCTTGGATTCCTGGCCAGATGACTGTGGCTCCACAGTTATGCTACATGAGAGAATCCAAACCACTACTTCTTTAGAGAGTATCATTCTTTTATGAAAGTGATTATTCAACTAAACTTATAATCATAATAAGGAAAATAAGTAATGATGACAGCATTAAAATAAATACAGACTTGCAGTGTGTTATTTACCAACACAAGTACAGTTACACCTCAAACAACACTGATTAAGCAGAGCAGATGTAGCATGTAATGAAGTGGTAATGCAGGTTAATATGTGCACATTGTGCATTCAAGTGACATAAACACTACCTCCAATGCCTCTTGCTTTTTTCCACAGACCATATTATAAATGTAGACTCACACCCCACATGCCCCTACTTCTCTGCCTGATTTATTTCTACTCATTCGGCACAATCTCTCACTTTCCCTCTCTCTCTTTCTTACTCTCCTCTCCTGGTAATTGCCTTCACACCGTCTCAGTCATGGCTGCCACCACACTCAGAAACGGCTGAAGTCCGATCTTAATTATGCTGTGCTTTAATTAACACTACAACACAATCGCAGTGGCCTTTCAGTGCGTGACTTCTGCACTTTTTAACAACTTACGAGAAAGCAGCTTTTCTCAGTCCTCCAGCTGCACATGAGTTTTGGTTATAAAGCAATCGTGTCTCCGTGTCTCTCAGTCTCTCTCTCTCTCAGTCTCTCTCTCTCTCTCTCTCTCTCTTTCTCTCTCTGTCTCTCTCTCACACACACACACACACACATTTTCCATCCAGCTGACCAGGTGAGACAACACACAAACGCAAACACATAACCCCTTCACACTAAGACACATTATTCCCCTGCATTGATTTACTAAGGCCCAGATTGATAGTAATCTAATCAGTAATCACAAATATTTATAGACAGAGCACTCAAAGGAACACACACACCTACTGTTAGGCATCCAAACACACTGCATTAGACAGACAGTGTCCGCACCTCTCTGCCCAACATAGTGCATTAGACATGAATTATACAGCAGAGAGAAAGAGATGGAGAGAAAGTGAAGGAAAGACACTGAGAACTGCCAAACGTCCACAGATGCATGATAAAAGAGAGGAAGGGCTGCAGTCTACTATGAGCAGAGCAATATCTGAAGAGAGAAAGCAGTGTGTTCTGTAAGTGCAAATATTTTAGGATTTTTTCTAGCCATATACACTAATCAGCTATAATATTCAGTTCACTGACTGATGAAGTAAATAATACTGATAATCTTGTTACAGTGGCATTTGTCAAAGGGTGGGATATATTAGGCAGTAAGTGAACAGTCAGTACTTGAAACTGATGTGTTAGAAGCCTGAAAAATGGACAAGTGTGAGAATCTGGGTGACTCTGACAAGGGCCAAATAATGACAGCTAGATAACTGGGTCAGAGCATCTCCCAAACAGCAGTTTGCTGTTCCAGGTATGCAGTAGTTAGTACCTACCAAAAGTGATCAAAGAAAGGATAACCAGTGAACCGACTCAATGGTGCATGTGGGGAGTGAAGACAAAAATAATGCTGGCTATGATAGAAAGATGTCAGAACAGGGCACTACAGTCAGAGCTGTTTTGGAGGCTTCAAGGAGATCTACACAATATTAGGCAGGTGGATAAATGTTATAGCTGATCAATGTATGTATGTGTATGTATTGAAAAAATGATTGGGAGTGGCATTGTAATCTGCAGGACATTTTTATAACCCATATTTTGAGTAATTAAAGCACTATAGTTATTTTACTAGGTCACACCCTATTCTTGAAATGGTGACCCTTTCTTTGTTGAAAGTACTATGGGTTACGAGCTGTTTAGAAATTATGACTGATACAATCAAAAAAATAACTAGTGTAAGAGCATAAATGCAATTAAATAAAGTGTAATATGTACATATTTGACTAATCAGCATAAAAATATTGCATTAATATGTAAAACACAATAATTGACATGGTTGACTAATTTAGAAAGAACATTAATGGTATTTAATCCTATCTGAGGTGAACACTCATTTTTTGACACCAATGCTTGCTGACAATAAAAACTGTTGCATGAATATCACATATGTGCCCTTTCCTCGTGTTGTTTGCCACGCCCTTGCCCGCCTTACACCTGGCTCTCGTTCTCCGTCTCCTCCCTGCTTCAGGTGTCTCTCATTTATGTTCACTATTTAAACCCGTGTTTGGTTCATTTGTGGCTTGTTATTGTATGTCTTCATGTCGTTCTTCATGTAGTGCGCCTTCGTGTGCTTTGATCCTGTTTATGTTCAGTGTTTGTCGTTTCGTTTAATAAACCCCTTTGTTTTACAAGCTTGCTGTACTTGCTTCCTAATCACCCCCGAGTCTGTGACAGTGACAAATAAATATGCAAATCATTTTAGAAAGAAAAATCCATTCATGTAAATTATTGTGGTTATTTAAGTCCAATATTAATCAATTTAAAACCTAATCTCAAACCTAAAAACCTCATTTAGATATCATTCTTTACATCTCAGATTTTAAACCTATTTCTGTATAATATAGAGACACATTTAGGGTGTAGGAAATAATTGTGTTCATAATGTCACAAGCTATTTAGCAAAAAAACCAAAAAATTGATATCATAATTAAAATCTAAATATATCAAATGAATTAAGCAATTCAATCCAACCATTCCCTCAACCACTCAATGTTGGAGGGTGATATTAAAAATGAATAAATTAGTAGCAAAACAAAATCAATGATATACCTTCAAGGCTTCTTTGTTTGTGCGCAAGCAACATGTATTATAAGTTTATATCATATTGTACTATTTGTATATATTAGTGAACTACTGCCTCTCCATCACCTCAGAATAACAAATATATAGTATATGTATGTAATATAACTTTTTAATAAATTAAACATATGTACAATTTAATTAAGTGTGTTACTCTACACCATAATATTGGACTGAACCTGAATGAAACTGAAAGTGAACCTGCCATTTATAAGAGCAAAACATATGTATACACTTAGCTAAGATGTTTGAACAGGACTAAAATAATATTATCTGGTAGGATCTAGATTCACAGTGTTTTATTATTTAAGTGCTAGACTGACTTCCAGCGTAGCATAAACTGTCAGTCGTGTTGAGGCAAGTGAGCACCAAAAATATATTATTTATAACAGGTAAGGCTATTAAAAAAACTAACCTGACATACTAAGTTTTAAAACTCACCTCAGTTAATGAACCTGATCTCTCTTTGAGAAAAGTTGAAGTGAAAGTTCCATGCTCTCTTCCCAGATGATTCTCAGCATGCAGTGAGACATTTCCCCACAACATTTTGGCATTCCTGCCACAAACTTGAATATATATTTTTTATTTAAATGGGCTGGCAGGAAAGGATTGCTGATATATAGTTGTTTATAAGCTCCACACTATTCTCACTTAAATTTTGTTCATTAATTTGATCACCTTGAAATTGACAGTCATTCTGCACCAAATATTTCTTGTGTCAAAGTAAACAGTTCAGCTTTTCCAAATGCTCCTGTGGATTTTTTCTTGATGTGGACTCCACTTCTAGAAATGCAAGGAATTGATAAAAGAGTTAATGAAGCATTCTGAGCAGGCTGAAAAGTGTGACAGATTAGTAATGCCAACAGTCTACATCATTAAAATCTACCACTAAATGTAGAAGTAGACCCAGATCGCAATGTGGAACTGTGTTGTCATCACCTTTTTAGCCTGGATAAGTTGGAACATGCATGATTAAAAGCAAAGTCTGCTTAGAAGTTAGATGTTAGCCATAGAAAAGGAAGAGACAGACTGGAATGCACAATATGTAGGGAGATTCAAGAAAATCTGTCATAGGCAGAGTTTAAAACAGAGCAAAGAAAAACAAAAGCTGTAACAAAGACTAGGAAAGAGATGCATGCAATGCAGACAGCTCTTGCTGAGTCAGATACAAAAAATATGAATGCACAGAGGTCAACATGAGTATTGCTGAAGCTGATGAGTACCTGCTTGTGAAATGAAGGTAAGTACTTTCAACCACCACTGCAGTACATCTTACCTACACCAAGTGTTAAACATACCATTCAGCCAGCAATAACTCAAAAGTCATGGCTGTACTGAAAACAGAATACTGAACACAGACCTGAGATTTGTAGTCTATGCAAGGCAACCTCTTTGCAAACCAACATCAAGGAGTACCTTGTGAAGATAAAAAAAAGCCTTAGTAGTAACAATTATGATTGCATGTTTTTACTGCAATACACAAGTATATAATTGAAAGATTCAGAAATATATCCACATGAAATCTTTTAACAAGGTATGTTGGGGCAAAAACACTGTTAAAAGAGCAATGGCTACAAGAATGGTATAATCCACATTCTGTATCAATTGCACCATACAAATGATGGCGTTGCTTTGGCCAGTAAAAAAGATTGTGCTTTAACAATAATTCTGGTGTGTGTCAAGGTACAAAATGGAACCAAGGTAATGACACTATATGCATTTTTGGATCCACAGGAGATTACTCTTAGATGCAAATGCCCCCAAGGAAATGGAGAGTAGTCAGCAGCATGGATGATGCACCATACACTGTGGGAATATTAGGCTAGGTATTAAATGGACAACTCAGGGTTGAAAGCAAAATAACAAGAGACAAACAGATTGACAGAAGTCACTACAAACTGATTCTCAGTAGCCAAGCTGGAAGAGCTTGACAACTACAATTCAAACAGGACTTTCCTAATGCTGGACAAAACAAAAACATCAAAGTGAATTATCACAAGTTTATTAACATGGTGTGCCAATCCTCAAAACTTAAATATGGTTATTACAGTGTTCTGATGAGGAACAAGTCAATGTCTATTCCAAAGAAGATATCAATTGTCAAGCAATGTGCACTGCATTTCAAGTTTTATACAGAATATGTTTAGTCATGCATTCATGTATGATATTCTCAAGAAACTCTATGCAGTGAACATAGTATCTCCCTCATCAGAGATTTAGACATCCAGTTAAGCAACTGTTTTTCTTTGACTACAGAGCAAGCTTTCAATGAACATCATTAAACTAACAGCTCCTGTGAAGACAGAATCTAATAAGTTCTTTTGTCTGGGTCCTTATGAGGTTCCAACCAAAGACATTTATAGCTTATGTGTTGGCCATGTTCCACCAGGTCAGAGTCTGAAATGACTCTTCTGGTTTCTTTGGTGGCCTAAAGGGGAGCTTGTTGAACAACATCATATCTATCCTTTTTGCTTCAGAAGTTGTGCAACAGATTTTAATAGTAATTCTCCCAAAGCAGTTTTTTGTAGAGCTACTCATGAGGACACAGCAATCACATTAAACTGAATTACCAGTTTAATAACATGGTGACCCAATCAACAAAACTTGCATATGTTCATGACTAGCTCCTTTGTCCTAAATCTGATCTTGAAGGTGCTCTACTCAACTCCCGAAGAGGAGTGGTTTTGGATTAACAAAACGAGACAAAAAAAAATTTTGTTGACAGTTAAGTAAAAACAAAGCTGTTTGGAGCACCAGTCTTTGCACAGCTACATAACTTTTCTAATGGCGGCAAACACACCTATGTAACAACAAGCTACATAAGGCTGCACAATGCAATTAGTACAATGCAATTAGTAAAGCTCAGTCGACCTTGATGAAAGCAAATGATCACACCCATGTATGCAACTATACCAAGAATGGAACTTACAGTGACAACAGTAATAGTCAATAAACTTGGTCCACCTTGATGATAGCAAAGGCAATGGCTGTGCCTATGTATGCAACCATACCAAGATTGGAACTGGTTATGACAATAGTTGCAATAAGCATAAGATGTCACAGTGGAGATATGTCAGTACTGCTCTAAATCCCACTGATCATGTCCTAAGAGGACAGACTGTCTAAGCATTCTTGAAATTTTAAACTGGCTTTCAAGACCAGGTTTCTCAATCTGTGCACCATACTGGTAGCACAAGGATCATTCGTGTATCCTGACATGCTGGACATCAGTGACCCAGAGGTCAAAAGAGTAGCTCAAGCAAATGTGAAAAGAGCCCAAAGATAGAGCAGACCAGTTTATAATCCACTACTTACATTGTAAAATGCAAAAACATGCTATAGCTTTGTGTAACGTATCGGGGTAACCCGACATGTGAAAGTGAGAAAGGACCCAAGTGCTGATAAGCGATGAGCCATACATTTTGAAAGGTAAAGTTTGGGCCAATACTTAAAAGAAATATGAGAAAATGTCCCATGTATTGTTAGTATCTGATGCCTGTATTAAGTACACCCGCATGCATTTTTGGTACAGTCTCCATGGTGTTACTTAAACTTCCTTACCTAAAAACTAAGTATTCAGTGATAGTTTATAGTCCATCCATCCATCCATCCATTTTCCAACCGCTTCTTCCGTTTCCGGGTCACGGGGAAGCTGGAGCCAATCCCA
>JBBPDA010109675.1:0-10137 GCA_037974385.1 Arnoldichthys spilopterus
AGAGAGAGAGAGAGAGAGAGAGAGAGAGAGAGAGAGAGAGAGAGAGAGAGAGAGAGAGAGAGAGAGAGAGAGTAACTTACTTGTAGACATTAAATATTTATAACAGTATTTCAATAGTTTTCAGAATCTGGTTACTTTTCAACAACAAATGGATCATTTAACCTTAAATGTGTACAGTAAAAGTAAATGTAAAAGCCTCTTCTTTGGCCTTTTTCTCTTCCTATTGTCTGGCAGCCCCATCCTTAACATCCTTTTCCCAATATACTCAACTTCTGTCCTCTGCACATGTCCAAACCATCGCAATCTCGATCCTTATATATAAAACTGACCTGGCCTAAGTCACAGGTGTCCACTGACCCTAGCATCACCCCTGCCAAAAACTGCAAACCAGAAGTTTAAATTTATTCTGACAAGGTGGACGCAAGCTGGAACGCTAAAGATTACATACAGAAATTTTATTCTGGAAAAAAACAAAACAGTAAAATTATACTTATATTTATATTTGCCATGTCAAAAATAAGGAAGAAAATCAAAAGGTGAATTAACAGGTACAATAATGTCTTTTCTGATAAATATCCATTAGAGTGATTCTGAATACCTCAGTAAAAAATAAATGTAATGATATGCAGAAAAAGAAAGGACTACTAGCAGTAAATAAAGTAAAAAAAAGTTAATTAAATATGAATATATATAACTTACAGATGGAGTTTATTAGCACTTTTTTCTATATGCATTAAGTACCTACAAAAACATTAAATCATGAGCTTTGTATAAAGTATATATTTGAAGAATATTTGTAAATATCTGCCAGCTATTTGCAGTAATTGTTTTGCCTTATACTTTTTATTGCTGAATAACAGTAAGAGGCAAAAATAAATTCATATTAGGCAGCAAAGGGATCTGCTATACATGGCAGACCTTTTGTGACAAGGTAATGCCCTATATGTGGGCAATAACCACAAAGTACAAACAAAAGGTAAATAAAAGGTAAGTCAGTTTCACTCATTGACTTCCATTTCAGTGTCCATATTGTGCACACAGCTTGCATGGTGATTCAGTGCGGCATCTAAAGGTCAGTCGTATACTGATGTCCAACTGGGATGCAGGGATGGGAGGCGAACCTGGACAGGCTATACAAGAAAAGCTAGAATCAGCTCTGCTTTCAAAGGATGAGGAACTTTGGTGTAAAGGATTAAATGCTTCCAGAGCTCATTTCTCCCTGTAACTGTCAGACCGTACAATCATCTGCACTGAACACATTATATACATATATACAACATATATATAGTTATTTCATTACAATGGTACCTGTCAAACAGCAGGTGAACAGACAGAAAATAGAGAAATGCGACAGTGTAAGGATCTTAGCCATTTTGGCAAGGGCCTTATTATGATGACTAGATGACTGAGTGAGAGCATCTCCAAAACAACAGGTCTTGTGGCATTTTCCACATATACAGTAGTTAGTACCTACCAAAACTGATCCAAGGAAGGAAAATTATTAAATTTTTTAATAATATAAAAGCTGCTGGAACATTCTAATATCTCTTCAGGAATTAAAAAAGTGTTATTTACAGGCAGCTCATTTGGTAAAGAAAACACAGCATCAGACTGACTTGTTGACTTGCTGCAGCCTAAAGACATTAACAATGTTCCAGATTATTATTATTTAATCACATATTTTAGCAATTGTTCTCTTACTATGGCTCAAAATTATGGATAGGCTTAAGATAAAAGCATGAAAAAAGTGCTGCTAACTTTTTGAATAAAATGTTTGTAAGAACATTTAGGCATTTAAAACATTTAATTAGTTTTTAAAAAAAGTTTCCCTGAAATGTAAAATCTGCATAGCATAATTAAGTCAGTATAGTGATCAGCATTTTAATGACAAATATCTGCAACACAAAATATCTGCGCTGATTTTAAACACGTTACAAAATTAATCCTACAGAAAACTCCAGCAGATAACTTTTATGCTTAGCATTTTTAATGTCATAATGTGCTGATATTCAAACACTTTCAAAGGAGTACTTGGAGAACTTTGTGTTGAAAACTGCAATGACAATGGGTGCCTACTATTGGAACACAAATTGTCATTTCCAGTCATCTTTCAGCAAAAAAACAGTCTGTAAATGGCCTATATTCAAACACCTTATAGACTATGTACTACAGTGTGCAAGACATCCTACATACCAGAGTGATGCCTAGTGCTAAATGCCACACAGACCATCCCATTGTTTCGCTACAAACTAAACCTCCATCTCAAGTTAAAGACTAAAAGAAAGGTGGTGGCCTAGGAAATCAAGATTGGAAGTCTAAAGTCAGCCGACTCTTTACCAACATTTTTTCAGGATGATGCTCCAGCAGGCAACCGCCTACCTTGACAATGAAAACTATGATCAATGATTAAATCAGATACTGTTGAGGATGAGAGCTGCCAAAATGGTGCTCAAAATCTGTGCATGGGCCCTCCCTTGTTTTTCACTTTAACGGAGTGATGGTTGTGCTGAACTCTGTTTTCTATTTTACTAGTCATGTGTAAATAAACCCCCATTTGTGCACTTGTCTTGACGGTGTCTGTGAATATTAGGAAGCAGCTGGTACAAGACATGCTTTTCTTGTTGCCCATTCAGAGATCATGCCATGCAGTGTTCATACCCTGTTTTGAAGAGCCCATTGGACTAGAAGTCAGTCTGAGGAAGACAGAGGTACTTGCCAATGCACACCCCTTGAAGAATCCACATTCACATTGACAACACAGAACTGAAAGCAGTTCCCAAGTGTACTTTTTTGGCTGTAGTATCTCCCCAGAGGGCAAAATCAATAAAGATTAGTGATAAGTCTCACCAACCTCCTGTACTTCTACATGTACCTACACCACCCACAACACCTTGAATTTTTTCATCAGTGCTGCCTCCGATCTATCCTTGGTATCCACTGGATCGACTTCATCACCACGCTGAGATCCTTGTGCAAGCGAAGGAACCCAGCACTGAGGGTATGCTGCTGAAGCTAGGCAGGGCACATATCCAGAATTGAGGACCACCGCCTGCCTAAGATTGTTCTGTATAGTGAGCTTTCCTCCAGAAACCACAGCCAAGGGAGGCCCAAGGTTAGACTGCCTCAAGTCTTCCCTCAGTGCCTGCCACACTGACACCCATCGCTGCTCTATTCTGGCTGCTGACCATTAGGAATGAAGATGCACTCATGACCAGGCTGTTTCCTCTTTTGAAGACATTTGCTGAGCCATACTGCAAAACAAAAGAACAGATGGAAACAGTGCAGTAACCCCTGTTTACCATCTACCAGTACCCCATTGTATTTCTCTGCCACCAGTGAGCCTATAACAGATGTGGACAATCAAAAAAGTGAAATTAATATTGTTTCCATCCTGTTTTAATTCTGTTAGGTTTTTCTGTCGCGCATGAGGGTCATTTAGCTGCTGCATGATTTTGTTTAGCATTTTGGCAGCCTGTTTTTTAACAGGCCTTTTTTGCAGCCCTGTAAATGAGTGTCATGTTAGCTTCAGTTAGCTGGAACTGAGCCTGCACTGGTGTGTGATGTGTCTGGCAAGCTAAACTAAGCTGTTGCTTCATATAGCAGAACAGGTTTAATTTTGGCTGTCACTCCAACACACGTCACTCAAATTTCTCATTATGATCAAATCTTGCACCAGTGTTTTATTGTCTCCTGTATTCACATTTATGTCTTTAAATACAGAATCATTGTTCCTTATACTTCTTGCATTTTTGGAATATATTTCGTTGGCTTGTGTCTCTATGAGGCCTGTGGTATGTTTGTGTGTATGTATATATATATATATATATATATATATATATATATATATACATGTATTGTTTTGTTATGTTAAATTATGTTTACATTATTTCAATTTGAACATTGTTTAGCATCCCAAACTACTAAATATGGGACTAAACATGTACATTAGGGTGACATTAAAAGGCTATTGAAATTAAATGTAGCACTAATGTATTCAAATAAGCTGATGTAAAGAGGGTCCTTACATCTATGTCAACACATAACCATAGAACTGTAGCTTTTAAGTTAACAGAGTAGATCTAATCAAATCTAATCAAACTGTTTCTAGTTGATGCTAATCTCCAAACTGTGTGTGATAGTAGGCCTTATAAATTAGAAATTGCTTTATTATATATTCTTTAAAATATGACATTATGGTTAAAAGCAAGGGCCTACACTAAAGAAAATGTGTCCCAAATGACCATGCACGCTGTCCCAAGTTGCCAAGTATTTTACTGAAAAATAGCGTTGTGTTAGCTACAGTAAAATGGTGAGCCATATCTTTTAAACAATACACACTAAATGTATGCACATGAAAGCAGACAATTGAGAGAAATGTTTTTGGATATTATTCTAATTGATGACAAGAACACAACTCCCTCTTGCTCTCTCTCTCAAATTATGAATATGCATTTTCATGCATTTTTTTTATCTTGCTTAGTTTTAATCTACTCAGGTTTTGCCTTCTTTCATCTACAAAGATATCAGAAGATTTAAGCTATAAACCTTAATGCCAGAACAGAACAGGTAATCCAGTAAAATCCAGTATAGCCATGAGGGCCACTGACGGAGGCGGGTGTGTGGGTGTAAAGGAGAGACAGAGGTGAGGAGTGTTACAGCTTCCATGGTGCTCTGCAGGATCTCTCTCCCCTAATTATGTTAATTGTGTTGTCTACTGTTCTGTTCATGGTTGTTTATAGATTACTGGGTTTTACATTAATGGATAAATGTACCAATGATGCTAGTTTAAGACAAAAACAGCAGGTTTATTCCCAGGATTTTTTAAATATTTAGAAAACTTTCTGAATGCTTTTGGCTTTGGTGTGGTTACAAGCTCAGACCTGAGTCTTCAATTTGCTCCAGTACTGAATAGCTTATTTCTTCATGTACACTGATTATGGTGGCAATTTTTCTTGTATTGAGTTCTTTATTGTAAATTTGCATGTTTCACCAGGAAAAAACAACAAGTAAATAAGTCTCAGGCAAAGCAAACAGTCATAAACAAACAGTGGTGTATATGAAAATGTAAACATACTGATGAATGATGAGTTGTCCATAATGAAAAATCACTCATCAAAAAAAGTAATGTAAGATACTAGATTACTTATTAGATTAGTATTACAAATACTAATATGTATTTTGGTGTACAGTCACATAAAAAAAATTAGGACATCCCATTAAATGTTTAGTTCTTCATTAAGAAATATCAGTAAATCAATATTAGATCTTATGTTAAATCATTTCTATTGATAAAGGTGAAGTAATTGCATCACCTACGCAAAACCAACAAATAAACCAATTTTTAACAAAAATGTTCCCTTTGACTGAAATAACCTCAACCAGGCGTTTCCAATAATCATCTACCAGTCTCTGACATTGACTGGCATAAAGTTTTCCCCGCTCTTCAATACAGAATTATCTCAGCTATGTGATGTTTGATGGGTGTCTTGCATGCACAGCCTATTTCAAATCACCTCAAAGCATCTCAGTAAGATTCAGATCCAGGCTTTGGCCTGCTCATTCCAGAACTCTCCATTTCTTTCTTCTTAGCCATTCATTGGGGGATTTACTGAAATGTTTTGGGTCAGTGTCATGTTGCAAGCCTGCTTCAACTTCGGTTTCTGGACAGATGGTCTCACACTGTCCTCGAGCACCCTCTGAAACAATGAAGAATGCATATTGGATTCTATAATGGTAAGCTAGCCAGGCCTTGCTTCAAACCACACCATTTCCACCCCCATGTTTTACTGTAGGTTTGAGGTTCTTTTGCTCAAATGCTGTCTTTGGTTCACATCAAACATGGCTTCTGTTACTGAGTCCAAATACGTAATTCAACTGTTGATTAATCTGTACAAAGCACATTATTCAAAAAGTCATGGTATTTGTTTGGCCCGCTTTTGTTGGTAGTTGTTTTAAGTATTCTCTACTTGTAAATATAATATTATATATTATATAATTATATATAATTTTGGAGTGGAATGGCTAATTTCAAATTCTTTTCAACATTTTGGCATGCATCTACAGTCTTCTTTCTGATGGCCTTAGGGGGCTCTTTTTATCCCATCATGGTGATACCACTCCCTTCAACGATCAGGATCAAAACAACATAAAGTTTTGATGACTTTTACAAATCAATGCTCTTTATCCCTGTGACTCCATGGACTTTATTTCAAAGGAGGGCGTGGGAGTCAGGAGTATAAGATGTGGAGCTGATCATTTAATAGGCTTTTTAGTTGAACACAGGAACAGCTTGAAACTGGGAGGATGAAGGGAGGGGAACTTTCCAAAGTTTGGCTCTGCATATGAGTCTCTGCCTCTCACAACAGCCTGCTTAGAGAGACAAACACAAAAATAGGCTGTCAGCCAAAGCCCTTACTTAATTAACCCACTGGTTCTCCGTAACTGGCTCTCCATCCCGCAGGTGACACTTAGCCACACCCCTGCCTGCGCAATCTCATCCCTCAAGTCACTGAAGCTGTATTCCATTCCACAGAGTCCTTAAGCAGTGTCCTTATATTCCTTACCCACTGAGCACTGGATGTGGGTTTGGAGAACTGCAGTTGATTAAATACCTTTATTCAGAATGCCCTGGACTTTCATCATTAAATCCAAAGCACTGCATGCTCTTCAGGAGTGACTGATGAGTAAACTTTTGGGCAATATCCTATGAAGTGATAAACCACTGTTCACTACACTCTACACAGTTTAAAGTTCCCTTGCAACTGAACATTTTCACTGCGTAAACCACGTGTAGTCTAAATTCCAGGGAACTGCTAGGGCAAATGGAATGCCCCTTGGGTGTTTCTCAATACCAAGAAGGGGAAGATGGGACTTATAAAAAACATTCTTGTGAAGTTCTACAAGAACAAACTTGTAAGAATGGAGAATAGTGAATAGTGTTAAGTCTGAAATGTGTGTCATGTGTTCTCATTATTGCACAACAGCCTGCGCTGAACCTAGTTGATTTCATCAGAATCAATGTAGGTTTTAATAACTTATAAGATTTGCAATCCAAAAGAAATATTTTGACCAAATAATTAAACAGTTGCAATGACTAAATTATACAGATTTATTATCATCAAAAATGAGCAGTGGTCACAATTCCTGTTCGCTCTGCACTTTATATATTCTGTATATTCTGGCAAATTACTAATCTGTAAACTCTGTATACTAATCTCTAAACTTTATTTGGCCTGTATATATTGCTAAGGATGTGTATTTACTGTTTAAACTGTTTATACTGTATATTGTTAGGTGTAATGTCCACGCCCCTTTTTACGTGTCTGTCTGTTCCACGTATTTTCCCCTCGTGTTCCCTGTGCCCCGCTTTACACCTGTTCTTTGTTCTATGTGTCAGTTGTTCCTTGTAAGTTCGAGTATTTAAACCCCTTGTTCTGTTCAGTGTTTGTCGGTCAACTGTTGTCTTCGGTTCTCTATGTCGCTTTGGTTCTTGTTTTATGTATTTTTGTTTTTACCTGGTTACATTTTATAATTCATATTCTA
Organism: Arnoldichthys spilopterus; assembly: GCA_037974385.1. Taxonomy (NCBI): domain Eukaryota; kingdom Metazoa; phylum Chordata; class Actinopteri; order Characiformes; family Lepidarchidae; genus Arnoldichthys; species Arnoldichthys spilopterus. The sequence continues at coordinate 7,543 of JBBPDA010109675.1, forward strand.
TTTCTTTTGTAATATTTTTTATACTTCTTAATTCCTTTTTAACTTTATTATTTTAAAAACTTGCACAGTCTCAGGAATGATCAGGGTACATTTCACTACATGTTGTACTTGTATAACTATGTATGTGACAAATAAACCTATTGAATCTTGAACAATACAAGAGCTCTATGAGAACTATGATTAAGCCTGGTTTTTCAGCAACTGGCAGGTTAGGGTCAAAATTGCACAAAAGCAAGAAAACCTGAGGAGAAAAGAAAGATGCTGGCTGTAGCCATCACTGTATAAACACCTTACTTAACCTTAGCCTCTCAGGCACTGTCAGGTAGTCTGACATACCTTTTTAAATATTTCATCTATTTAAAAAGCATTTATCCCAAAGTGCAACATATGCTTTTATTTGGCACAAATGCAGCAAAAATAACCATTCAAAATGTTTCTTCGATTTTTTTTATATCAGTTGAAAATATACACTTTTAAAAATCTGAGTTGCTGTGAAATCGAAAACACATATCATTAACATTTCTCAATTGCTTGATTTCCACAGACCTAGAGACCTACAGATTTCCACAATTTCCTCCAGGATTTCAAAAATGTCCTCCGGGATCAGATAAGTTTCTTAAATCTGAATTATGTTCGCATTGGTATAGTAAAGTGAAAGTAACTAATTGTCATTGTGAACACACTCAAGTACCACAACAAAATATGAGCTCTGCATTTAACCCATCACACATGCAACTATCAACAACTGCCAGGGAGCAGCATAGCGGGACCTTACCTTGCTCAAGGGTACTTTCGTAGTACCTGGGCTCGAACTTTACAAATATATTTATAGGCAGTGTCCTAACCACTAGGCCACTACAATTGTATGTAGCTGACAGATGAACCCACTGGGTTATTATGGCAGCAATTAAACGGGTAGAATAAAAGGTGCTGAAAATGTAAAACATCATGGTTTAATCCACATTGTTTAATCTTCAACAGATACGTACTTGTTCTTTTGCATCCTTTGTTTCAGGAAATAGGTAACAATTCCACTCTTCCTTCACACTCTCTCTTCAAACTCACAGAGACCTGTGTAAAACAACATACATTTGAATTATGTTCTTCATATATGAGAATAATTTTATACATTTTGTAACCCTCAATTACCACTCTAGGTAGGTTCTTAATTTCGGCAGTATGGAGACATTGGCCCTGGATATATTCAGACTACTGTTCTGTAAGAAAGAATAGCTTAGTCAACACACAGCAATGTGACAAACACTTCCCTAGGTACATACAATGATCAGCTGTAACATTAAAACCACTGACAAAACATTAAATATTTTGTTTCAGGTTTTACTGTAACACCTGGCAATGAGTGGGATATGTTAGAGAACAAACAAACAATCAGTTTCTGAAGATGATGGTTTGGAAATGGAAAAAAAAAACTTTGACAAATTGTGATTGCCTAACAATTGGGTCAGAGCATCTCCAAAAATGGCAGGTCTTGTGGGGTGTATGCAGTAGTTAGTACCTACCAAAATTGATCCAAAGAAGGATTCAGTGACAGTGTCATGGGTGCACATAAATGATTTATTGGGCGGGGCATTAAGACTAGCATGTTTAGTCTGATCTGGCCCAAGAGCTACTGTGGTTTAATTGTCTCAAATCTTAGGAGTGCTTAGGACTTGCTACAATGGATGGAACCATTAATTCTGCTCTCTAACAGAGACTCTTGCAGTAAAATGTCTGGTCAGCAGTCTGTGATCTGAAACTCAAGTGCATTTGGGTTATGCAGCAAGACAATGATCTGAAACACAAGAGTAAGTACATTTCTGAATGACTGAAAAGAAACCAAATTAAAGTTCTGGAGTGGCCTAGTCCCAGAGGCAAAGTCCTAGCTTGAACTGCATTGACCTGCTGTGGCAGGCAATTGTTCAAAGAAGAGAGGCCTAAAACTTCTCCACAATGATGTAAAAGACTGATCTCCAGTTATAATAAGCATTGGTTGCAGTTGTTGATACTTAAGGTGGTGTGACAGGATATAAAGTTTAGGGGGTAATTACTTTTTCACATGAGTGACAAAGGTGTTCTTTGATAAATTAAATTAAATCATTTAAAAACTGTATTTTGTGTTCCATCATTTCCATAATCATCTTATATTACATTAAAATGAAAAATACAGAAAAATCAAGACTTGATCAAATCAAGTATTGCTTTCTGGTACTGCATTACATACATACAGTGGTTTTTTTTATATTTATTTTCCAGCTGTCATTGTCATTCTTTTTTTTCTGTCTGTATGTGTTACTTTACGTATGTATTAAGCCTTAAAATCAATGTATAAGTAGCCATTACAGTTGTACTTGTCTCAGTCATCCTGTGCCATAAGCACTGCAAGTTTATTGCTGACCACATTTGGTCTCCCCTTTTGTAACCTTTTACAACCCCAAATCAGAAAAAGTTGAGACAGTATGGAAAACCTAAATAAAAAAAGAAAGTAGTGATTTTTAAATTTACTTTGTGTAGGAAATGTTATTATTAGCTCAAATTATTGATTCCCCACCAGAATATATAGGAGTCAGCTGAGGGCTGATTCGCTATTATATTCAA
>JBBPDA010109676.1:0-10137 GCA_037974385.1 Arnoldichthys spilopterus
TGGGTTGAATGCAGAGGTTGCATTTCGTTGTGGTGCTTGAGTGTGTTCACAATGACAAATAGTCACTTTCACTTCACATACGGAGTTGGTCCTGAAGTACTGGTACTATCCGGTGGCAGCCAGATTAGGATGGATTTCTCTTCTGTGCTTTGGTTCCTCCAAAGGTTCCTTCCTAAAGCTTAGGGAGTTTTTTCTCGCCCCTGTCGCCATGGTTTGCTCATTATGGGCTCAGACCCGGACTGACATATGAACCTTCCAGAAAGCCTGTGTATTTAGAATCACGTTTTGTTGGGTTGCACCAAAAACTTTAGCCACACTTTCTTATCGATGTCTCTTAATACATTTATCAGCCAAAGCCAAAGTCTAAGGACTGTAGATAAAATGTGCATTTTATGTATATTCACAGAATTTAGCAGCTGCCCCTTGGCCTCTGTTATTGGTGCGTTTTGAGCCAATGGGTATTCAGTCCGTTACTGGAAAGAGCAGGGAAGGTCGTTGCTCATTGATGGGAATCAATGGCACTACACAGACATGCCAGATAAAGATTAGACTAAATCATGTCCATGGCATTTAAGCAAGGATTTAGAGACAAGCCATAAGAGACACTCGCTATAGAGCGGAATCAAGGACATTCAATGCATTAGTGCTGTTTCCACCATGAATTTATTCCAGACCCGTCGGTCAGTGTGTTCAACTTCACCGTTGTGGAGAGTTATTGAGTGTTAATTTGTTACACAAGCTTTTTAAGATTTACCGGTGGACACAGAGGTCGGCTGCCCTTTATTTTAAGGGAACCCTTCGTCCAAAAGAAGTTTTCACTCTATTGTTTCCCTTTGTAACATCACTGGGTTTGTGAAAGGCACTATATGCAACAAAAGTGAGTGATTGTCATTTGTGAACACACCACATCACAGCACAGCACACAGTGCACCACAATGAAATGTGACCTCTCCATTTAACCCATCCGTGTAGGAGCAGTGGGCAGTGCACAGGGAGCACAGGTGCCTCAGTGGTACTTGTACTGGTCTGGGATTTGAACAAGTGACCTTCAGGTCACAGGGTCAACTCCCTAACCATTTCATCACCACTGCCAGGTAAGGAACCTAATATTATTATTATTATTATTATAATTACACTGTGTTTTCTTATGACAGTGATGATACGTTTACATGTGATACGTAGAGGTAGTGAGTGGTCCACACTGGTGCTACGCTGTGGTCTACAGTACAGTTATGGAGAACCAATTTCTTTTTTTTGGAACAAATAGTTTGTCCCCAAAACTCCTGTGCTGCTTTCCCTTGAGGAAGACCACACGGCACAGATCAGGAACTACCAGAAAAAGCACTATTTTACACAAAAAATCCCTCAGTAAAACCGCCTGACTAAAGCCGAGTAGGTCCACCTCCTGCTGCTGAAACAGCTCTGACCGTGGTGCACTGTGTGTTCTGACCCCTTTCTATCAGTCAGCATGTGCTACAGCAGCTCTTCTGTGGGACCTGTCCAGATGGGCCAACCTTCGCTCCCTACACACATCAATGACCCAGTCGCTGATTCACCACTTGTCCTTTCTTGGATCACTTTTGGTCTGTGCTAACTATTGAAAACATGCAACTAGACTTGCCGTGTTATGACTCTAGGTCAAAGTGACTCGGATCCTTATTCTCCTGCTTCCAGCACATTGACTACAAGACCTAACTGTTCACTTGCTGCCTGATATATCCCACCTCCAACCAGGGCCATTGTAATTAAATAAATAACACTTCACCTGTGAGTGGTGTTAATATTTTGGCTGATTGGGGTAAATACCATTGCAGTAATTGTAACTTTATGGCTCTGATATTGTACTTTAGGGACGATCGCCAGTCTTGCGTCAATGTAACACAACTATAACCCTTACTTCTGGTTCATTTGACATGGCATGTTCACACAATGTAAGGGCCAGTGGAGGCCTAGTAGTTAGAAGATTCCCTTAGGGACCTGAAGGACACAGGTTCAAGTCTCAGCCCAGGAAGCACTGAGGTTCCCTTGAGCAAGGTACCGTCCCCCTACACTGCACCCCAGGCACTTTACACAGCTGCCCACTGCTCCATGTGTGAAAGTGAAGTGAAAGTGACTCATTGTCATTGTGAACACACTCAAACACCACTACTTTGCATTTAACCCATCACACGTGCACACCTGGAGCAGAGGGCAGCTACCAACAGCGCCCGGGGAGCAGTGTAGCGGGACGGTACCTTACTCAAGGGAACCTCAGTAGTGGCCGGGACTTGAACCTGCGACCTTCAGGTCCTAAAGGCAGCATCCTAGCCACTAGGCCTCCACTGCCTGTGTGCACATGTGCTGGGTTAAACGCAGAGGTCACATTTTGTTGTGGTGCTTGAGTGTCTTCACAATGACAAACGGTCACTTTCCATTTCATGATGTAAAACAATACATTTTTGGCATAACACAGTGGTGATATAGAGACAGCTGCAGTGGAAGAGTAACGCATACTGCATGTGAACTGATGATTAGGACGTTTCCTGTTTCCTCTGCTGTTTAGTAGCTGTACAGCAGAGCACGGCAACACAACTGGACATCTTATTTCACGCACCACCTGAGAAGAGAGCAAGAACAAATAATAAACAGTTATTAGAGGATGAAAAGGAAAGAGGGAACAGGAGCCGGGGGGAGGTGAGAGTAGAGTGAGATTGTTGAAGAAATGGAGAAGGATGAAGTGCATGTGGGAAGCACATCTTGTTACCGCACTGTTTTCTTTGAGCCTCTCCGTGAAAACATGTCTCAGCAAACATGTCTCTATTTTACCAAGAAAACAACAGCGTGGGCTTTACAGGCCACATGCCACAGAAAACCAAATGAAACGAAGAGTTCGATGCGATATGTCAACACTGATAGAGTTCCATCATCACAAGCAGCACTGCATCTGCCGTGTGACCGGCATTGTTGCAGACCCCTCCCACCGATCTCATGCGCCGTTCACTCCTCCGATGTCTGGCAAAAGGTTCCGGCATCCAATCCACCACCGCCAGACGCTGCAATAGCTTTATCCCTCAGGCAAGTAGGGGTCCTCAACGCAATGGGGCCCCCTCTCTGCATCACGGATCAGGGACTAACACGCTCAGACATGTCTTACACTGTAGTCAGTCTACACTGCGCTGCCGCTTTACAGAGGTCCTTAATGCAATAAGTCCTAGTTCAAGTTCAGTTTATCAATTGTATGTATGTTAATGTTGGGTCAACAATACAATGAAATGTGTTGGACAAGAAGAACCACTAAACTCAGCAGAAGATCATGATAAATAAGAAGGAATATAAAACAAAAATTTAAAAATTAAAAAAGAAAAAATAAATAAGAAAAATCATATTTATTTTAATATATATATATATATATATGCAAACAGCAGAAGAACATGATAGATAAGAATAAATATAAAACAAACAAAAAAATACTAAAATAAATGTAAAAAATTAAAAAATAAGTAAAATTATATTTATTTTTATATTTATTTATATATATAATATATTTATATTAATTAATTTAGTATTATATATATATATATATGCTCCGGTAGCGCCTGCCGGACGGTAACAGGGAGAACAGACAGTGTGCCCCACAGTAGGCATCCCTAAGGCTCTCTGACATGATCAACAGTCATCACAGCTCCCCCTGTACACTAGGAACTGCTGCCCCTCTTGTACCCCTAACCAGGTCACCCATCATTGGGGCCTCCAGACTAGTTCAGCCACCACTGACCATGTAGCTCCATATATGCACATGCCAGATCTGTTGCTCTAAGGTATAGGCTTTCTCCAGAGTCTTGGTTCCTTCCAAGTTTTCGTCCTCCAGCTTAGGGAGCTTTTCTCGCCTCTGTCGCCTCTGGCTCATTAGGGTTCGAACCTGGAATCTGTAAAGCTGCTTTGTGACAACGTCAGTCGCAAAAAGTGCCATTTAAATGAAATTGCCTTGACTTTTAGGAGTGTGGGTCGGATGATGTCCCTGTCTGGACCATAATTACAAGGAACTTTAGAACAGATTTCCCGTCACGATTCTAAACATGGCATTTGGTTATTTACACTGCGATACTTGCTCCACTGCCACTGCGCTGTAGAGCAACCTCGGGTTCTGAAAAGCAGCGGGGAAAATAACAAGCATTAATACCACTAATTAGGGTGATCCGTCTCCTCCTTTTCATCCACACAGAAAGGACAGGGCATGAAATGGAATAGCGCAGCTCATTTAGCCTGCCTCAGTTTCTCTGGGACTTCATTACAGGTGGAGGAGAGACGAGGATACGCAGCCACTGACGCAACAGCAATCCCTGCATGTGTCGTGTCGTTGAACATCTGCACATCAAGAGTGGCAGCGGGCAATTACGCCTTCTGAGCCTCGAGAATACTGTAATTATCACTGTAACGTAGCCATACCGAAATGCTGCCCAGGAACAATAATGCAGCCTTTCGCTAATGGCAAGAAAACATTTCTGGCCTAGTTGTCCTTTAATGACTTGGTTGGAGATAAACATGGCCGTATAAGGAGAAGAAAAATGCTAAATTTGCTGCTGCTGTGAAAGACTAACCCAATGAAACTCTCTGGTTTAGGAGAGCTGCCGAAAGACCTAGCAGTACATGTAGTGCTGATTTATAGCATGAAGCGCACAAAAACTATTGCCGGGCAATAATTAGTGATGATCACAGCACACTCTTAACAAAGAAGCTAAGCTGAGTGGGGACGACTAAAAATATACATTTTTATCTGTAGATTCTTTAAAAAAAATGTTTGTACACACATACACACACAAGTGAGTATTGCTATCTTTCTGAGTACATTCCAGTGATTTCTGTTATGCTTTATTCCAGTAAAACACCTAAACTCAAGCCTAACTCGAACCTCAGCGATCAGAAGTGAAAGTGCCTATTTGTCATTGTGAACAAACTAAAGCACCACAAAATGTGACCACTGCATTTAACCCATCACACGTGCACACGTGGAGCAGCGGGCAGCTACCAACAGCGCCCGGGGAGCAGTGTAGGGATGGTACCTTACTCAAGGGAACTTCAGTGGTGCCCAGGCTGGGACTTGAACCTGCAACCTTCAGGTCCCAAAGGCAGCATCCTAACCACTAGGCCTCCACTGCCCAGGCAATGTTGGTGCTCAAGTTTTTCCTAAAAAATCTGAATTTGTAGACAAAACAGCATGATGACCAGCAAAATGTCCTCACTTCTTCTGATTTTCCTGAATTCCTGTCATTATACTGTTAGGACTTTTGTGAAAATTTGATTTCAGAAACATAAAAAATTCCTGTACTTTACCAACCACCATGCTTCTTTCGATTCCGGGTCAAGGGGAAGCTGGAGCAGATCCCAGCTGTCTGCGGGCCTAAGGCGGGGTTCACCCAGGACAGGAGGCTCCACCCATCACAGGGCAACACAGACAGACAACCATTCATACACACACACTCACACCTACGGGCAATTTAGAGCATCCAATCAACCTAATCAGCCTTTTGATAAAGCACATTGCAGTTATCCCTGAGCAAATCTCTCAGTAATATTTCATAACTCTAAATATTTACCCTGGTCAGTATATGATGTAAGGGTTGTAGTGAACTCTGTTTGCTGGCAAACATAACCGAGTGGATATGTACTACCAGAGTGGGTGCATAAAAAATGTATGTGGATGCAGTGCTTTACTGTAAATATTCTATATGTAACTCTGTTTGCAAGCAAAATATAAAATATTAATAATAAACATGTTCAAGGAAATTCAACTACACCTAGAAAAAAGAGGCAATATTTAGAAAAAAGGCACAGAGAGAAATGGTGGGAGATATGCAGACTCTGTTGAAGACAGGATGAAGCTAGAAGGAAATTAAGAAAATATGAGCACCAGCAGCCAGCTTGAGGAACATGGGGGAAATGGAAAGTGGCAGAAATCTTATGAAATCTTCTACATCTTACATAACTACTTCAGCTAACTCTCCGCTTACGCTTCAGAGTTAAAAAACGATTAAAAAAGCCACAAAAGCAAACTTACATTGTACATTTGTTACCATGTTGGTGCAACAACAAACTGAATGATCAGGATTGGCCCCTGATACAGGTAATCAAACTGCACGTCCTTGTACTAACAGGACTACTTCCTGTTTAAAAACCTGACGTGAATAAATAGTAGAATGTCATCCCTTTTTTTCTAAAATTTGAGATATTTGAATATTTTATAGTTTAAATAGTGAAAGTGACTCTTTGTCATTGTGAACACACTCAAGCACCACAACGAAATGTGACCTTTGCATTTAACCCATCACACCTGCACACGTGGAGCAATGGGCAGCTACCAGCAGCGCCCGGGGAGCAGTGTAGTGGGACCTTGCTCATGGGTACCTCAGTAGTGCCCGGGCTGGGACTCGAACCTGTCCTAACCACTAGGCCACCACTGCCCACAACAGAAACAAAAAAACATATTATATTTGTTAACTAACCTAAAGTACAGTTTGTCCAAAACCCAACTTGTCCTCAACATCCAGTTTGAAGTGCTTTTGGAGATGCCAGCACCATGTCTGATGAAACAGAAGAGCAACCCGATACTTCTGGCATTTGTCAACAAGTTTAAGTTGCTGGGATACGGTCGTTCAGCTTGGCTGTCGCCATGACAAATGCCAGAGACAACAGTTTTTGGTCATGTCTCCTGTGAAAGATCAGAATTGCCCTCAATACCTGAAGGCCCTTGCTATCAAAAACACACAATGGGCGATAAATGGGATTCCCTCTGTAAAAGCTGAAAACCTTGTTCGGAGAGATGGAATTTTCCAGGCTGAGAGAGGAACACTGACACCCATGCGTCTTCCCTGCAATTGGTTTTTGCAATTGACTTGTCTTCAGCAAGTCATTAGTAAGGTTATTGATCGTCTGATGTAAAAACGTACGTCCTGCGTCTTAACACTTACATGCCATCAAAAAAGCGTAGAAAGTGGGCGGAGAGTATCCTTTCTTTGGTGTGAATTTGTAAATATTATAAATGAAGAGTCCTTATCAAGATAATACTGTTTTTGGAAACCAACACATGAAAAAAAGAGCTTAAAAATGTAGAAAAAACAAAAAGCACAAGTCTTCACCTTAGATGACTGATCTGTTGGCACTGAGGACTAGTGAGAACTGTCGCGTAGACTATTGATGTCGGCATGATGGCTGAAGGTTCCCGTTAATAAAGAGGAAAAGGATTAAAGGGATGAGTGGCAGTGTGAGCTGAGGAAATGAAAAGAGAAGACAACAAACATGTGGAGATTACGGGGTCTTCATTCATTATGGTCTGGCTTACCCACGAGGGAGCCACGCTGGATGATTTCCCTCCCTAAGTCTGCAATTCTACCTTCTATAGATCACGTTAGATGAGACAGCAATGCGATGAACATGCCCTTGAAGTCAGTCTGTCAGTGTTTATGGTTCTTGAAATTTCTTTTTGCTTCTTGGAGTGAAATAGTGCAGTTATTTAAAGTTATGTGTAAAGGCGTAAGATGTCTGGCCATGGGTAGAACTTTTGAACAAAAGTGAGTTCAAAGATTTTTTTTCCATTTTTTATGCAAAAGTTAGTTAGTTTATACAAAAGTACAAAAAAAATCTTCGCTATAAAGTTTTGCAAGGTTTTACCTTAAGTAGTCAACATAAAATTCTGAATCTTCCATAAACTACAGACAACAAGTAAAAAAAATCAAAAACAAATGCTAGCAAAGTCAAGTAGGGTTACATACCTTTTTAAGGAACAAGATTGCATTATTTCATTTACAGTAAAGGGCAAATGGCATTATTGGAACTTGGTAGAACTTGGTAAGACATTTCCTTCAATGAAAATAAGCAGAAACAGGGAATAGATATGTGGAAGGCGAGTCGAGTCTGTTTATTTTGTTGGGTTTTTTTTCTGTTGTTTTTGCTGTTTCATGGTGTGATGTTACACAGGCTAAATACAGGCTTACAAATTTAGTTACACACTTTATAATCACATTTCTTTTAATGTTTTTCAAAAAATATTTATTAATTTATTATTTATTAAATGTTCGTACCATGAACAAACAAATAAAGTCAAGTCAAGTCAAGTCAAGTCAAGTCAAGTAGGCTTTTATTGTCATTTCAACCATATACAGTTCACACAGTACACAGTGAAATGAAACAACGTTCCTCCAGGACCACGGTGCTGCAGGAAACACAGGACCACAAACACTACACAACTAACATCAACAACATAAAGTGCATTGTGTGCAAGGATGTGCAAATGGTGCAGGACAGTGCAAGACATACAGATACAAAACAAGACAGTGCAAAACAAGACAGTGCAACAGTGGCAGTTATGGGACCACCAGGTGTGAGGTGATAAAATAACAAATAAGTTTTTAAATATATTTTTAAATGTAAATTTAAAAAAAAGATAACAACAGTTTAAGTGACAGATGATCCAGACCCTGTTACATCCAAAGCAATGTACGTTCAGCACAGTTTTAACACACAGGAAGCACATTGTGAAAACTCACAAAGCACTAAAGATATCAGCGTATAGCTTTAACAAGGGTCCCCTGCTGTATTTACCAAAACAATGTCACAATTTTGCTTAGTTGATGAGCCAGGCAGCGTCCTGCTCAGGGGCTTGTGCAAGCAACAGGGGACTACAGCAAGTGATGAAAGGGTAAAAACAGAAACAGAACAATCGCATGAAGAAAACTGCCAACTAGTAACAGTGAGGGAGAGTCTAAAAATCTTTTTTCCCATGTGCCTTATTAAAACAGATTTATACAAAATGTATTTTGAGAACATTACTTTCTATGTATTGTATAGAATTGCTAGTAAAAAATTGTAATAAAAATGTTGCTGGATGTATCCAGTCCCTTATATTCAAACGTCATCCAGGTAGAAGGTAGTAGGTTTTGAGGAGATAAGGTTGTCTGGTTGGTTGGTATTTTGACTTGTATTTGTTTTTGGAAAATCTAGACGACATAAAGCCCATGATGAAAAACACTGAAGACACACTGTTATTGTATATAACTACATTTAAAAAGCAGGCGTCAAGTGCAAATTGGTTCGTTTGCCATTATGTTGTGTTTTCATGTATAAAATACACAGTGCAGTCTGTAAGTAGAAGATTGACCCGTTCTCTGTTGCAGTTACGCTGGCTTTATAATTCAGCCCAGTCTGAAATGAAGCAATCACTTGGACACCAATGTTGAGAATGCTAGAGTTATTTCAAAGCTGTTCGCGTCTATATTGGGTAAACCTTTTAGGAATAACTACCTTCTTTATGAATGTTTCCCTCCCTTTCAAGGCCAGTGTGCTGTATTACAGAGAAAAAAGACTTTTTATTAGCTATCACTTATTATTAGCTTTTAACTGCAATATCTGTATTTATAGGTTTATGGGAAGTATTTGAAAAATGGGGCCTTTTAGAGCTGACCGCTTTAACTGCGTCATGCATGCGATGAAGCAAGAAAAAACAGAAAGAAAGAAAAATGGAAAAAACTCTCACTTTCATGAATGCGCATTTCTCTGAATAGTGATTTGACATTGAAAGGAAGCCCTGCGAGACTCGGTCTGAGACTGAATGTTTAAATTGGAAACGGTGTGACAAATGATCAGTGTATTGGCTTCACACTGGCTGCTGTTGCTTAGAAATATACTTATGTCTGCACAAGTCACGTCATCAGTGCTCTGAAGGCTTCCACATCATGAATAACATCAGCAACAACGTCAACACATGATTACGGATATATACGGCTGAATGCAAAGGTTTGAACACATGTGGCCAGTGTGAGAACAAGTACATAGGCTACGTGGAACACAACAAATCTTAGTGCACAGTTTTTATGTAGAGTGGTGGTTGCCTAGTGGTTAGGACGCTGCCTTTTGGGACCTAAACCTTATATTTAACTCATGCTGCTACATTCTTCCAGCCCCCTGTGTCATTGTTTACAGTTCACATTGTTGTATTATTTGCACATCCTGCCACATCGCATGTGTTGGTCCCATAATTGCATTGGTCACTTGTTAGTCATTGTTAGTACCTGTCTGTCTTTGCACTGTTTTTGCACTGTCCTGCAATGTTTGCACATCTTTGCACACACTGCACTGTATGTTGTTAGTTGTGTAGTGTTTGTGGTC
>JBBPDA010109677.1:0-10136 GCA_037974385.1 Arnoldichthys spilopterus
TACTAGTAAAAATATATATATAATTACATATTTTACACAAATAGTTCAACCCTAGTTGTCATCAGGGCTCTGTGCAGGCCACAATAGTTCATTTACAACAAACTTGTCGAACTACGTCTCGCAGTCAGTATTAGGCATGTGGTTTCATGTTATTGGTGATCAGTGTGTGAGGTGTGTGTGTGTGTGTGTGTGTGTGTGTTTATACAGAGCCCTGATGACAACTAGGGTTGAACTATTTGTGTAAAATATGTAATTATATATATATTTTTACCAGTATTTCATTTTAAATTTAAACACGGTTATTTTCTTCCAATTAATATTTTTCACCCAGACCCTTTTCTCACCAACAAAAACCTATTTTTCAGGCTTGCGAATTAAGTGTAATGGAGCAGGCTACCAATTAACAAGCTTCAATTTTAGATAATGTTTTTTTAAAGTCTCCCAATTAAAACTTGTAAACTGTGGTGAATAATCCCGGATATTAATAATATTGCAGCTTGTGATTAAAAAAAATTGAAGGTCCTCTCAGCCAACAGTGCCAGGCTTCACAAGTGCTAATATGACAAAAAGGGCACAAATATTCAGACACCCTTCAAAATCTTGCACAAAGCCTTCCAAGAAGAGTGGGGACTGTAATGCCCATGGTTTTATACTGGGGTTTCCAACAAGCTCATACATAGGTGTGACGCTCTAATGTCTACATACTTTTGGCCATATAGTGTTATATCTTTTTCGTAGTACGTGCAATGGTCATATGCTAGGGTGTGCTCTGTGTGTGTGTATGCAGTGTGCCTGTGTGTGTGTATGTCTGTGAGTGTGTGACTGCAATATAGTTTGTGTGTATTCTCTGTGTGTGGTGTAACTCCCTATGTCCTGTGTATGTGTGTATTTTAGTATTCAGTATCATTGTGTTTGTTTGTAACTGTGTGTGTGTGTGTGTGTGTGTGTGTGTGTGTGTGTCCTGATGTTTGTGTCATAACAATGTGTGTATTCTCTGTATATTGACATCTCATGCCCACCTGCTGTGCCCTCTGACTGACTGTCCGGGCTCCCCACAAAATAACGGCAGGGACTCTGTCCATCACCTCTCTTTCATTCTTTCTTTCTTTTCCCACCTACAGCTTCTAATAACCCTCTATCTCTCCCAGCAACCCCCCACCTATTGCTACACCTTATCTTGCTTTTCCACCTACTCTTCCTGCTTTCACATTTTTTCTTTCTCTCTTTTCGCTCTCCGTCACACTCCGTGGCCCCGGGCACAGTTCAAATTCCACTTCAGCTGCGAGTCGCCATTGATTTTCTGCCCTTGCCTCCACGTCCAGTACTCTACGCACCTGCCAGTCCCTCTCGAGTCTCTTTATCCAGCTGATATCTCTGTTTCTTTCTGACTGAAGATTTTTCTGTAAAAAAAAACAGGGCCCCCAAGTCGCATGAAAATTGACTGACTGATTTCAAGGAGTCAAAACAGTGTGTGTCTGATTGGCTAGTGTTGGTTACTAAGGTCAAAAGCAAATCAAGCTTCAGTAATTTTGTTAAGCAGTGCTTTAGTGAGTGATATAATTGTCACATGTCAGCTGAGAACGTCACATGGTTGCCATATTAAATGATATAAAAGTTTGTTTTTTATGTTTTTTTAAAAAAAATGGATTTCAGATTAGTTTCAGTAAATTTTAAAGGTAAATTTACACAGATCAGCCATAACATTAACACCACCTGCCTAATATTGAGTAGGTCCCTCCCTGGTGCTGAAACAGCTCTGACTGTGGTGCACTGTGTGTTCTGACCCCTTTCTATCAGAGTCAGCATTCACTTTTTAAACCTCAGTAGCTCTTCTCTGGGTTCCAACAGACAGGCTAGTCTTCACTTTCCATATGCATCAATGAGCCTTGGTTGCCAATGGACCTGTGGCCGATGCACCCGGTGTTCCTTCTTGGTTAACTTTTTTGTAGGTACTAACTACGGTACACTTGTACCTGTTTTTTTGGAGATGTTCTGACTCCGTCATCTAGCCATCACAACAAGGCCCTTGTTAAAGTGGCTCAGACTCTGTCGATCGCCCATTTTACCGGCTTCCAGCGCATCAACTTCAAGAACTGACTGTTCACATGCTGCCTAATACATTCCATCCCCTGAGAGATACCATTGTCATAAAACAACAAGATAGTCAATGTTATTCACTTCATCTGTCAGTGGTGTTAATGCTATGGCTGATCTGTGTTTTAGTTTTTGTAGAGAATTTCTCCTGAGCTGTGGATCAGCTATATGCCTTATCCTTAACATAAACCAGGTACACTTCTTAACTGAAATGTTTAAAAATATTCAGATCTCAATAAAAACACTCGATCAAATCTGTAATGTTCACTTCAATGCAAATGAAAGTGTAAAGAATTACAATTTAAAATGTCATTTTAATTCCTATTTTAACGTTTTAATGATGGCTTTATAGAAGTGTATTCCTATAGTATTCCTATAATATGAAAGAGATGGCACTATATATAATGTATAATTTATAGTATGGCTTATGTCACAAATGATGAATTAAAGTGTTCTCTTATTACAGTTGTTGTCTAGGGTTGAAAGACGGTACAGACAGCTTTTCAAATGACTGTGAGAATGTGTCACACACTAATTCCTATTCATGCAGTGTGAAATCTCATTATTTCTGGCAGTGGGAAGTACTGCAGCACTCAGGCTTGACAGTGAATTCTGAGATATTGAGATATTTTTAGAACACTCTTAATGCAGTGTTGAACAATATATTTTTTTGTGGTTTATATATCATGTGTTTAGGTTTTTATATCCTATTCTTGTCACGTCCTCACAGAATTAAAAACTAAAACTGAAACTGAAAAATAAAACCAGAATTCCTCTACAGCAAATTACAATAAAATCGTTATTCACTCCTAAAATGAACTAAAACTAAAATGAACACAATAAACACTTTTACAATTTTATAACACTTTACTGTAGGGTAGCATTTCTAAGGCAAAATGACATGTACATAAGCCTTTTATGACAACTGACATTGACCTACATAGACATTTATAAAGTTTTATTCCAACAAGCGCCACCAGTCATTAAGGCAATTCCCATCAGTTTCACCCCAGAACGTGTAATGACACTGGACGCTTGGAATACACCTTTATAAATGTCTATGTAGGTCAATGTCAGTTGTCATAAAAGCTACATAAGCAAACAACTCTGGCTGTGGTGCACTGTGTGTTCTGACACCTTTCTATAACAATCAGCATTAACATTCTGTACAAACAGAGCTCTTCTGTGGGGTCAGACTTGATGGGCTAGCCTGCACTCCACACATGCATTAAGACCCTGTGGCCAACTCGCCAGTTTTCCCTTCCTTGGATCACTTTTGGCAGGTTCTAATGACTGCATACATGGAACACTCCAGAAGACCTGCCGTTTTGGAGATGCTCTGACTCAGTTGACTAGCCATCACTATAAAGACCTTGTTAAAGTGGCTGAGATTCTTACACTCACCCATTTTTTCTGTATCCAGCACATCAACCTAAAGAACTGACACAATAATATAATTGTTGCTGTTCTTTTGCTTTAGTAGGCTGCTAACACTGTGATAAGCAGTGGTTACTAGATTTGCATCCTGTCCTTATGTGAGATACTGCAAACAAGGATCTTTTCTCATTTTAAAACATATTTAGCCACACTGATTGTGCTTTAACATGATATCCTCAGCATAAGAGCTCATCCTTCTGTCCATCTCCTACTCCACCATTACTGAACTTAAGCAGCGAGTAATGAGACAAAATGAACCAATTATGTCCGTTAATGTGCAGCTCTGATAGCAGATAGTTTTCACACATGCTACAGAAGCTAACCCCACACCATCATATAGTATTGCTACCGCTGATCATTACTGAGCTTGAAATCAGCTTCCACATTTGAGAGTAGGTGTGACCAAACTTTTGACTTGTACACTTGAGGATTAATGAATTTCATGAGCTATTTAAAAGCATTTTTCAGGTGTCCAGGAGAGTAAACTTTGGGTTCAGACTGTGCATAATGCAAGTGAAATTGACCACTAGCCAGATTCTCTTGAGCCTGGGCTGCTTTAGAACCACATCTACTGGAAGATCAGATTTACCCAAGAGACTGAAAGCACCTTTTTATGCCTACTCCCCATTATGAAATGTGCTTTTCTTTGCTGCCCTAAAGAAATGTAAAATTTTCCTGACTGACACCTGTGACCTTAGAGTACTTAGCGCAGTGTGAGGAGTGGTGCTCACAGTATGCAGCTTATCTACAACCCCCCCAAAAATTTCAGTAGTTTTACTGAGCAGCTTAATTATATTTTGTGAATGTAGACAAATTTAGAATTTGATGGATGCAACACAGTTCAGGAAAGGGTTTATTGAAATGTCCATAAATATATAAGAAAAACTCCCAATTTTTTTTAGAGGCTGTGCTTTGTAAGAGTATTGCTCTCAAAAACAGTGTACATGTGTACATGACCGTGTTAAAAGGAAAAACCCACTGTTCTCAATAAAGATCATTTCTGATTTTTGTTCACCTACAGTTGGCTAAAAAGTCCTGACCTTCACCCAACAGAAATATCATGGAAAGATCTGAAGATAGCAGTTCATCTGAGGAAACCCAAAAAACATCCCAGCTGCTCTGTACAGAGAAATGGGCTAAAATTCACAAGTCGATGTCCAAGACTGATCATCACTGATGGAAATGTTTAGTTCTAGTTATTACATACATTATTTACATACTTTACCAATCACTGATATTGGATAATTTTTCCACAGTCATTAAATTGCTAAAGTATATTTGTCAACTTTATTTTATATTTTATGTGTTGCCCTGCGATGGGTTGGCCTATTGTCCTGGGTGTATCCTGCCTTGGGCCCATAGTCACCTGGGATTGGCTCCAGCTTCCCTGTTACCTGAAATGGAAGAAGTGGTTTAGAAAATTGATGGCTGAATGATATTTGTCTAAATTGTTTAATTCTCTTTGACCTGATCTTCTCTTTATATACATGCTCCAAAACTGGTGATCATTTAGGCCATATTTGTGAAGAATATAAAACATTTTAAAGGGTTCCCAGTACCCTGTAACTAAGCTGATTGTAATTCTCATTAGAAGCAAAAATGGTATAGTTCCAGTACTGGTCGATCCTGATTATCTTTAACTTTTTGTCTCGCTTTGCATCAGGCCTAACATCTTCTAACCATGGTTAAGCCACTGTATATCATGGTATTACATGGCTTATTGCTTTGTTATGTAGGCAAACAATGGATCGTTGTTAAATAGAGGAAGTGCCTTGTTTTCCACTCCTACATACATGTTAGATTGTACTGGGCAGACTGTGGTGTACCAAAACAGCTAATTCTTTACAAGGTGAGATTTTCACTTAACATTCACATGTCCACATTTATAGTACTTCTGACACTATTTCACATTTGCACAGCTTGACGAAGGACACATTACCTAGAGATAATGACTTGACCCCGATTTAGAGATCACAGTAATTAGGACTTTTTAAAGTGTAATAGAAATGCTCATACTCCACATTTGAGGGACGTAAAAATGTGAAAGCAGGAAGAGTAGGTGGAAAAGCAAGATAAGGTGTAGCAATAGGTGGGGGTTACTGGGACAGATAAAGGGGTTATTAGAAGCTGTAGGTGGGAAAGGAAAGAAAGAATAATAGAGAGGTGATGGATAGAGTCCCTACTGCCACCCCCCCCCACCCCCATTTACAATCCTGACACACACTCACCAGCCTTTTTATTAGGACCCCCTTGGTACACCCTGAGGAAAGGACTATGATTCATTTGCAGGTGCACAGTTTGGATTAGTGACATACATCACAAGTCTGGTTTAGTCTGCAATTTTTTATAATTTTACTCTTACAGTAGCATTGTGTTATCACTATCATTACTGTTATAGAAGAGCATAAAGTCACCAAGCACTTACCACCATAACAAAATGAGTGATTAATTGTCTTTGTGAACACACCACAGCACAGCACAGAGTGCACCACAATGAAACGTCACCTCTACATTAAACCCACCCATGTAGGAGCAGTGGGCAGCTGACATAGGCAGTGCCTGGTAAGAAGTGCTTGGGGATGGTACCTTGCTCACCTTTTACTGATCTAGGATCTGAACTAGCAACCTTCAGGTTACAGGGGCAGCTCCCTAACCATTGTACCATCACTGCCCCTATGGACCAATGACAACTTGAAGAACCAGTTTGAACCATGTTTGAATGGTTCTTCACCCATCAAAGAGAAGCTAGGTGGTTCAGAGGAATTATAGAACCTAAAAACCCAAAAAGGACATAGATTGAACTTGTTCAGTATGCAGCAGCAAGAGAACTGAACATATTACCCCTGTTTTAGCAGGAGTACACTGGTTACCTATCTCTTTTAAAATGGATTTTGTAATATTTTTATTAGTATTTTAGGCTGCAATTGGACATTTTTATTATATAATTGGACATCATTTTAAAGTATTTGACAGAATATGTTCCTAACAGGTTCGCAAGATCATCTAGTGCTGGCTTGTTAAACATTCCAATAGAAAATACAAGAAATATGGAGAAGCAGCTTTTAATTTTTATGGACCAAAGACCTGCCCTTAGATATTCGTCAAGCTCCTTTTGAGTATTTTTATATCTAAAGAGCACATTGTAGGGCTTGTGATTTGGTCGATCTGTGAAAAGACTGCACAGCGGCCTATTATTTAGATATTCCAACTGCTTATTAATGCTTTTAAAGACATTTATAACCTAATGTTTTTAATTAAAAACATTAATAAATTAATTATATACCATTTATAAAACATTTGTAAGATTAGTCTTATTGCAAAATGGTAGAGACTTTTCCTGTATTGATAGACTTGTTGATTTGCTGTATATGTGGCTGTGCTTTTAATAACATCCTGTTCTATGTAGTAATTATTACTTAAAGGCTGGTTCCTTTCACAACCACTGTGAACCATTCTGATTCTGGTGATTGGCCTAGGACGCATCAGGGCCTTGACAACGTGTCTTTCTTTTGGCCATTTGTCATTGTGAACACACTCAAGTGCCACAGCGAAATGTGACCTCTGCATTTAACCTGTCACACATGCACAAAACATCAAAATGTACATACAATAGACACAGCAAAGAAACAAAACAAGTGAAAACTGATGTAAAGTGGCAGAAATATTGTCCAAGTGCCAATCCTGGAGCACACACACTTGTGTTTCTTGATTTTGGATATGTAGCGGTAAAACGACCTATTAAAGCTTTGAACTTGTCCTAACTCTACTAATGGTCTTCATGTGTTTGGGCCTCACTGATGATTTTATCAAGCTATGTGTGTGTGGGGGGTTGTAATGTGTACCTCTTGCCTCCTGAGGCAGCATGTGGTTTGCACTGTGAAGTAAGAGAAGTCTTGTAGTCTGGGCACAAATGTGCAGTCATTTTCTTAGAAAGAAAAAAAGACTGGCTCTTCAGAGGGTGACATTTATCTGCTTTCAGAGACAGTTTCACCAAAGGCCTTCACTCCTCACTCTGTCCTCGTATCTTTAAACTCATCTTGCGTTTCCTTATCTCTCTATCCGTGCATTTGACCTGCTGTCTGTTCTGCTGTTGTCTGCAAAGTGACAAAGGGGGCTGGTCTTAACCTGATATAAGCTTAGTGTGTATGTGTGAGTCCTATAGTTCTTTTTCTTTTGGCACACACTACCAGGCATGCAGGGGGTATTGGTATTATGGTACATGATATGGCAGAGGGAATTTACAAGATTAATATTCTCTTAGCACTGGATAGTGAAGTTTTGTCCATTGCTTGCCAGGTCCAGCTCAAAGCCTGTCCACCAGAGGCTAAAACTAGCTTAAAATTTGATGACTTAAATATGCTATTAAGGGGTGACAATGTATTAAGCATCAGGCACTATATTCATACAATTCATGTAATAACTGTCTAAAGGAGTTTTCAAGACATTAAAGTAATAGATTTAAAAAAAAAACACACTTGCAATATTTCAGCTGTACTTGATCAACCGAGACATGTTCAAGTCCAAAAGTCCAAATTGGGCTTCTCTTTTTTAATTTAGTGCTGGAGTTGAGAGGCTAATGTAGCTAACTAAAACCAGAAACCAATACTCACCTAAACTTTTTTTTATAAAAACATCCCTAAAACCTCTCTTGAAAAATAATAACTATTAAATTTATATTCTTTTTTGCCAAACTATTTCTTTGAGCTTTCCTCTCAAATGTACTTTTTTGAGTACAAATGGTCATTGGGCTTATGTTAAAGGGTATATTTTAAATTCTGTTGGTTGGCATATTTAGACCTCTAAATGGCTCCCAAGCAATACAGTCAACAACAAATGAACTGCCAAGGAAAAAAAATGGCAATGTGTGTTCAATGGGTATGCAACATGATTTAAAGGTTGGGCAGTATGGCGAACTCTGGCTGTAGCATAGCTCTAGCTAGGAATTGCAGGGAAATGGTATGCAAACTATGCATATGGCATATTGTCATATTGTCAACTTTTCACCTCTCTAGTTTAATATAGAATATGCTAATACCTCATTGTTATTAAAATTCAAACACACATTGTGAACATGATGGTGGCCACACATTTGGTCTTGAAGACTGCTTCTTAGAGAAACAGAGCGAGCAGGAGGAGAATGTACAGCCCTACCCAACTACCCAGGCTCTTCTTAGGAACTGATTCATAGCATGAAATCTTAGATCCTGCCAGAATGTGATTAAATGTGTCAGATTCCAAAAAATGTATTATTCTAATCCATTATAATTGATATAATCGATGCAGTCACCTCCGGCATGAATGCATTTTTACCTCTCTAATGTGCGGCGTCAGTGTAGCGTGATTTAGAGCGGGAGAGCGAGTGGCGGTGTGTGTGGGTGCAGGTGTTTGTGCACGCTGTGTTCAGATATAAATGACTATCTGTCAACTGGACATTAAGGTCACTGGTGGATGGGGCTCGTCCAGCCCTGTAGTTGATCGGAGCAGAGAGAGAGAGAGAGGGAGAAGAGCAGGAGAAGGGCGTTGAGTGTGTGAGAAAGAGAGAGATAAGAGGCTGTAGAGAGTGATTTAAGGAGGAGAGAGGGGTGAGTCCTTGATGATAATCTCACTCATTGAAGCAGCGAGAGAGCGAGCGAGAGCAGACACACACACACACTCTATCAGGTACTCTAAGAACCAAGTACATTATCACCTCATACTTAACCATCGATCCTTAGAGCATGAGTTGTTGTTGCTTTTACTGTTTATGTGTAAATACATAATTACATAATGATCTACATATTTACATTACCAGCTACATTTACCTTCTGTATGGACATGGTTGCACTTCTGAGTCAAAAAGTGTCAAAAACAGTATTTTGATTTTGCAAAATCAAACTCACCATATGCCACATGGGCAGTGGTGGCCTAGTGGTTATGACCTTGCCCTTGGGACCTGAAGGTCTGGGTCCGGGCACCACTAAAGTACCCTTGAGTAAGGTGCAATTCTGCTACACTGCTCCCCGGTTGCTGTTGATAGCTGCCCGCTGCTCCACATGTGCACATGTAATGGAATAAATGCAAAGGTCACATTTCGTTGTGGTGCTCAAGTGTGTTTACAATGACAAATAGTTACTTTCATCAAACTTCACATACCAGACTGGATCCAAATCCAGTAGTCCACCCCAGAAGCCAAGAGCTAGCAACATCACAGTCACCAGAATTTTGAACTTTTGAAACAGGAAGCAACCAGTTTTCCAACCCAACTAGTCTTTGTGAAGTCTTGCCCAGCCAAACATACTGAGTGTTTTTCTATTGGATGTTTCTCTGGTTTTCTAACGGTCTGCATTGATTTTGGATTTTGGATTTTGGTATTTTGAATAAATAATCTCACCTAATGTCAGCATCCATAGGGCTACATGATACACATATACCTTTCATGACAACTTACATAAATAGGGATAGAAATGGATGAGTTACCGCTGCCATTATCATTTCTGCTTATTGAGTCATATTTTATTTACATTTATATATAAATTGTAAATGTGTGTGTATATATATATATATATATATATATATGTGTGTGTGTGTGTGTGTGTGTGTGTGTGTGTGTGTGTGTGTGTGTGTGT
>JBBPDA010109678.1:0-10135 GCA_037974385.1 Arnoldichthys spilopterus
ACTGGATATACAGACGGGCTGAGAAATTGTGCAGAGGCAGATGGACTGCTGTCAGTGACTGTACAACTATATAGTGGGCCTTAAAGTTAGGTGGAAGTCAGATAAATGTAAAAAAACTCTTACTCATACCATTACCTGTGTCCTCAGGTTCTTCACTGAAAGTCTCAGGCACCAATTCCCCAACACTCTCTGTGTGGATGGGACGGATTCTGAGCTCGGCAGTGTGCCATTCTGCTGGTTCACAATCTAACTCGTCTGCTTCATTGTCTTCCTCTGCTGATTCACATTGTCCTCCATCCTCGTGTTTCTCCTTCTTTTCTTCACATGCCTCTTCTGTTTCAGAGATGGCCTCATGTGCCTCATCCATGGAGGAACTGCATGAAAAGTAGCAGTCCTCAATGTCCGGGCTGTTTTTAGGCTCATTTAAGAGAGATCCTTCATCAGAAACAGTAAATGACGGATCAGTGGAAGTAGCAAGGGACTCCAGAATAGTTGCAACCATGTTTTCTGCCAAAGCTACAGGTAGGTTGTCTGACACAGTTGGATCTGCCAAACCATCTGCATTTGACAAGTTTTTATATTGTGTAGAACCTTCAGCTGGCATTACAACCTCATTGATTTCTTGAGTATTTGTTAAATGTTCTTCAGAAGATGTTCCTTCAAAAAAGCCTTGACCAGTATCCTCTGTTTCCTGGACAGTGTTTAAGTGACCACATGGCTGACCCTCCAACATAAAAGCTTCTGCTGTCTTGTCTTTTTTCTCTAACACCTCAGCATTTACTGATTCTTCAGGTTCGATTTGTTTGTTAGTTTGCTCTCTAGGGTTTCTTTCTTTTAATGGATTTTCATCACTAACTTCAAGGGCCTTCACTTCGTCCATTTGCAGCTCTCTTGCAGTTTCTTCGTGATTCATCACTGGTTCAGCATTTCTCTCAAGTTCTGCTAATTTTCTTGCTTTTATATTCTTTTCTTCATTCACCACTAATTCCGACTTTGTTTGTCCCTCTCTCTCAATTACTTTCTCTCCATCTCCCTCTTCTTTTTCTTTGTCCTCCTTCCTTCCTGCTTCCTCACTCTCATCAACAATTTCACCTGCTTCCACCTGTCTATCTACATTAATTTCTCTCTCAGTCCTCTGCTCCTCAGTAAAGTCATTGTTCCTCACTTCGTTTTTCACTTCCTCTGGTGCTGATCCCTCTGATTCTCTCTCACTCTTCTTTTTCTCAGTGAGCTCAAAGTTCCTTCCCTCATTCTTCACTTCCTCTGGTGCTGATCCCTCTGTTTCCCTCTCACTCCTTTCTTCCTCGGTGAACTCATAGTCCTTCACCTCATTCTTCATTTCCTTTGGTGCTGATCCCTCTGTTTCTCTCTCAATCTTCTTTTCCTCAGTGAGCTCATAGTTCTTCACCTCATTCTTCACTTCCTCTGGTGCTGATCCCTCTGTTTCTCTCTCAATCTTCTTTTCCTTAGTGAGCTCATAGTTCTTCACCTCATTCTTCACTTCCTCTGGTGCTGATCCTTCTGTTTTTGTCTCTCTCCTTTTCTCCTCAGTGAGCTCATAGTTCTTTACCTCATTCTTCACTTCCTCTGGTGCTGATCCCTCTGTTTCTCTCTCACTCCTTTCCTCCTCAGTGAGCTCATGGTTTTTCACCTCGTTCTTCACTTTCTCCTTCACTTTCTCTGGTGCTGATCCCTCTGTTTCTCTCTCACTCCTCCTCTCCTCAGTGAGCTCATAGTTCTTCACCTCCTTCTTCACTTCCTCCTTCACTTCCTCTGGTGCTGATCCCTCTGTTTCTCTCTCACTCTTCTTTTCCTCAGTGAACCCATAGTTCTTCACCTTGTTCTTCACTTCCTCCTTTACTTCCTCTGGTGCCGATCCCTCTGTTTCTCTCTCACACTTCTTTTCCTCAGTGAGATCATAGTTCTTGACCTCATTCTTCATTTCCCCTTGTGCTGATTCCTCTGTTTCTCTGTCACTCTTCTTTTCCTCAGTGAACTCATAGTTCTTCACCTCGTTCTTTACTTCCTCCTTTACTTCCTCTGGTGCCGATCCCTCTGTTTTTCTCTCACTCTTCTTTTCCTCAGTGAACTCATAGTTCTTCACCTTGTTCTTTACTTCCTCCTTTACTTCCTCTGGTGCCGATCCCTCTGTTTTTCTCTCACTCTTCTTTTCCTCAGTGAATCCATAGTTCTTCACCTCGTTCTTCACTTCCTTCTTCACTTCCTCTGGTGCCGATCCCTCTGTTTCTCTCTCATTCTTCTTTTCCTCAGTGAGATCATAGTT
Source organism: Arnoldichthys spilopterus (assembly GCA_037974385.1). Classification (NCBI taxonomy): domain Eukaryota; kingdom Metazoa; phylum Chordata; class Actinopteri; order Characiformes; family Lepidarchidae; genus Arnoldichthys; species Arnoldichthys spilopterus. Next base: position 2,285 of record JBBPDA010109678.1, read on the forward strand.
CTTGACCTCATTCTTCATTTCCCCTTGTGCTGATTCCTCTGTTTCTCTCTCACTCTTCTTTTCCTCAGTGAACTCATAGTTCTTCACCTCGTTCTTTACTTCCTCCTTTACTTCCTCTGGTGCCGATCCCTCTGTTTTTCTCTCACTCTTCTTTTCCTCAGTGAACTCATAGTTCTTCACCCCATTCACTTCCTCTGGTGCTGATCCCTCTGTTTCTCTCTCACTCCTCTCCTCCTCAGTGAGCTCATAGTTCTTCTCCTCATTCTTTACTTCCTCTGGTGTTGAACCCTCCATTTCTCTCTCACTCTTCTCCTCCTTTGTGAGCTCATAGTTTATCACCTCATTCTTTACCTCCTCCTTCACTTCCTCTGGTGCTGATCCCTCTGTTTCTTTCTCACTCTTCTTTTCCTCAGTGAGCTCATAGTTCTTCACCTCTTTCTTCACTTCCTCTAGTCTTGATCCCTCCATTTCTCTCTCACTTTTCTCCTCCTCAGTGAGCTCATGGGTCTTCACTTTGTTCTTTACTTCTTCTGGTACTGATCCCTCTGTTTCTCTCTCATGTCTCTCCTCCTCATTGAGGTCATAGTTCTTTGCTTTATTTTTCACTTCACCTGTTGCTAAATTCTCTCTTTCAGTTCTCTCCTTTGACTGTGATTTGTTTTTATTTTTTCTTTCTCTCTCATTTCTTTCATTCTCCTTTTCTTTTCCCACACCCCTCTCTGCCTCTGTTTCCTTCTGTCTCACTTCATCATCTTCTGTCTCTGTTACATCTTCATTAAGCTTGGTGTGCTTTGCTTCATTCTTCATTGCCTCTGTTGCTGCTTTTTCTTTTTCAGCAATTTTCTCAACCTCAGTCACTCCGTCTTTCCATTCCAACTTTCTTGGGCTTTTTTCTTCTCTTGCTATATCCCCATTCTTACTCTGCTCTTTTCTTGCTGATATCTCCTCCTCACAACAATCTCCTTCCTGCTTCCCTTTGCCCACTTCTGTCTCTCTCTCAATCGTGCCTTCTCTTATCTCTTCATCTATTGTTTCTTTCACTTCCCGTCCCTTTTCTTCTTGTTCCTTTTCTGCCTCCTTCCCATCATTCCTCCATTCTGTCGCATCTTTCTCCTCTTCTACTGCCTCGTCTCTCTCTTTCTTCTCACTCAGCCTCTCCCCATCCTTCTCCTCTCCCACTATACCCTCTTTCTCTTTTTTCTCATCCCTTGCTTCACCTACTTTCTTCTGTTCATCCTCCTCCTCTATCATTATAATTGATGCTTTGACAGCAGCCCAAGACACAAGTTTGTTGTTCTCCTCTATTTCTCCTCCACCTCTCTCCTTATGTTCATCCTCTCTCTTCTCTCCACTATCACTATTTTCTTTGGAACTGGATATCACTGAAGCCTGAGGGGTTATCCAAGAATCTTTTCTCTCTTGTTTTTCTCCCTCCACTAGCATTTCACTCTCTTTCTTCTCATCACTTTCCCCTCTTTCTCCCTCTTGGCTGCTGAACTCTCTCATTGGTAGTGCAGGTAAAGGCCGTGATGGTGGTCTGGGCACAGACTGAGCAGAAGTGATACCAGACTGGACTTCAGTTGTGTCCTGGCTATTAGAAGGATCTGGTTTACAAACAGAATCCTGGGTGACAGAACTGGATGAATGTATCTGATCCAAATTTTGAATTTCAAAGATCACTGCGTGTTGGGGTGGATAAAACATCAAATTTTCAACCATTGTAGTTAAAGAGAGTGTGTTTATTGCCGGAGATGGCTGGAGAGAGTGTGTATGTTGGAGGAACGATGAACACACCTCAGACACACACTCAGGAAGATCTGCTACAGTTTGAGTAGGCAGTAATGGTGAAACCACTGTCTGACCACTAGGGGGTGATGGAGAGACCACTGTTGGAGCACTAGGAGTTGACAGAGAGACCATGGTTGGGCTTTGGGGTGTATGTTGGGGTTTGGAGTGGGTATTGGGAGTAAGTGCTGTGGGGCTATGTAATGATGGAGGTGAAGGGAAGAAAGGAGAGAGTGGTTTAGGGCTGCAGGGAGAAGAGGGGGAGGAGGAAGAAGATTTATTGAAGGCGAAGGTGTCAGTGAGACTGCGATGAAACTTCCTTTTAGAAACTGTAAACAAAATCAAAAAAGAAAAAAATTAAACTCTTCTTTCCTTCTTTCTTTCTTTCTTTCTTTCTTTCTTTCTTTCTTTCTTTCTTTCTGCACTCTCACCATCCTTTATCTCTCTCTCCTCCCTCTCTTACCTGTGTGTGGCGAGTTGGGTGGGTTTTGTGTGTTGGAGGACACTGACAGTTGTCTGAAAAACTCTCTAGGGTTCTCTTTGCGTTGAGACACCAGAGCTGCTGCCTCCTGCAGGACAAATTGAACATTTTTTTTACTTGTTTTTCATTGTCTGTTGAAGCTTGTTTCCACCACTATCCAAATCAGGTCATTTAGAAGGCTTTAATAATAAGGCTGTTTATTATAATTGGCATTTACTATCTCATAATGATGAGGTCTGACCTTTGACTGCTACTGCATGTGAGTAATTTATTAAAACTGACATTTTGACATTTGATATTTTGACAACTGAATTTCAAAATTATTGTAACAGCAATATTTTTTCCTGGAAAAACTCACTGCTGCTTTCTCCACTGATTCGGAGTGTGCGAACCGAAATCTCATCTCCTCTTCAAACTCATGCTGCTGCTGGGCCTGACACACACAAACAAATAAACCCTTGCTGAGATTTATTTATGAAGTGTTGCTTTCACCTGCAGAATTTGCTCTGCAAAGGAAGTGTATATCCAACTTTTCCTTAATATTAGTTATGACGATAGACTAGAACCCCAAACCCTTTAATTGAAAACATCCCCAGAACTCACTGGGGGAACTGTCAACCCATTCAAAACTCCCTTCAGGTCTTCTATGTAGTGGGGGGAACTTGTAGATGTGGTTTAAGACATAGACTTTATGGATGTGGTTTAAGTGGGTTGAGAGAGGTTTCATATGTATTTACACAAAATATTTGGTTGACCACTGACTTCCAGTGTTTTTTAGCAATATAAGACTCATATTTCTAGTTCTTATCTCAAGCTGTCAAACGCTAACCTTGGCTCTGGCCTCTTTTCTTTTTTCTGGCAAAAGCTCTATTCTTAAAAAAAAAACATACACAGTTGTCACATGATCATAATCATGATTTTGTTATCTCTCTCTCTCTCTCTCTCTCTCTCTCTCTCTCTCTCACACACACACGAACACACAAATTGTTACCCATTTGCGTTGCTCCTGTTTGTGTTTTTCTGCTTCTGCTTGGGCCTGTAAGCGTCTGTAAAATTAGAAGAATCCGATAAACTCTGATGAAGCTTATTAAGCAGAGGCTAGAGCAAAGTAGAGCAGAGCAAAACAATGGTTTTTGACTTGGTTCATATCATAAAGCTGATTTTGCTGTAAGATTTACACCATCAGATAAACTCAGAAACACAGTGGTACTTGATACAAATACATGAAACTATAATAGACTGTTATGCTGATTTCACAGCTCTAATTGATCATGGAAATGCAAGCCAGCAGCATAACTTCCACATGCTGACAGCACTTATCACACTTTGAAAGCTGACATATACTTAAGATATGTAGCTGCTTAAGTGTTGCTTGCAGGTTGCCTAATGCTCAGTCTGGGTTTGTCTTGCTATGTGTTGCAGGCTCTGGCAAAGGCAGGTAAAACTGTGTCTGCTTTTTCATGCCTTTAGCTAAACATTTAATACTAGGTATATTGTTTTTGGGCAGTGGTAGTCTGGTAGTTCGGGACTTGTAGGGACAAGTAACTTGGAGACAGCAAACATGTCTTGGCTGATCAACTATGTATGGGATAAGGAACTTGTCCAAACTGTGTGTTTGTCATAAAAAGTTGTTTGCACTGAACCTCTGCTCCTGTATCTTCTTCAGTTTTTCGTTCATTTTTCTTTCCCTCTCCTCCGCCTCTCTCTTTTCCTGCTGTACTCTGTCTCGTTCCCTCCGCCTCCTGTCTTCCGTTGCTCTTCTGCGCTCTTCCTCTTTACGGTCCTCTTCCTCTCTCTGTGAAAAACAAACACAATGCTTGTACATAGGAAGAGAGACTCCCCATTGGCAGTAGATTTTACTGTGTGTGTTTAGAGAAAACATTGAGACTAAAATTGGGAAAGGTCTTTTATTTAAAGTGTTTTCGATATTCTACGTGAATAAAAACATTTAAGCTGTGGTAGGTAACCTATATAAATATAACTTTGTCATAATTGCCATCACTTTGTTCTGAAAGTAGCAAATTTTACTGATAATCTGTGAAAAAGCACAGGCTCCTTTTTCAGAGATGAGGGAGGGAGCTATGGGGCCTGAAATGATTGAAAAATGATGTTGGGTTAACCCTACAAATCCAGGGTTAAAACTTTTAACCAGTGCTGTTTTTCTGTTATTTATAATATTACCTCCGACTGATTTCTGTATTATGAAATATGAATGTTAATGAATGGATGTTCACCTCTGCTTGGGCCCAGAAGTTCTCTCTGTGTGTTCTGCGGATTTCTGCTGCTGCTATTGTCCGCTTATAGTTTGTTCCCTGCCAGCAAAGGAGGTCATAGTGAAAAAGACACAGAATGGAGATCATTTTGCATTTTGTTTTTTTTTTATATGTAAGAAGATTGCTCCACATACAGCTATAAATACAAAACTATCATGTTGTAAGGATAAACAAATGTACAACAACATGTAAACAAAAGTACAAACCAAATTCAGGCTTCAATATGTGGCTACAGTGCATTTTATCCCTCTTTAAAGGGGATTTAATCTAATCTGAGGTGCATAGCTGAATCTAATTTAGGCTTGTAGGTGGTGCAGTTGTAACTGGTTACTTGCAGCTAATTACTTAATATCCTGGTGGCTCTATAGTGCAAAACTATTGCACATATTTGACTGCAAAGATGGAGATCATGGTCTGTTGCATGGGGAATAAAATAAATCCAATTTTTACTGAACTATTCCTTTAAATTATGTTAGAGACCAAAGCATTAATGCTTCTTCTGTTTTAAGCTGTGACATTCTTTTCTTCCATGTTTATAAATAACAGTGTATTTTGTACAAACCTTCTAGAAAAGTTTAGACGTTTTGTGAAATGCAGTAAGAACAAAAATTTGGAAACTAAATTCTTTTGAACCTTTTATTTAACTGATAACCAAAATTAGAAATTGCCTTTAAAGGCTGAACAACTTGATATATATATTTACAAAATACAATATTTTTTAATTTGATGTCTGCAAAGCACTCAAAAACTCAAGCCCTCAGATTGTTATCCGCAAAACAAACATTGGACAAGGTATGTGATGCATCAATGCCTACAGCATGGATTTGATCAGACAAATCTATCAAAGGCATATAGAGAAATTTTAGAGAGATATATTTTCTGCCATGTCTTTTCCCAGGCAGTCTGTGGTTATTTCAGCAAGATAATGCCAGGACTCATTTTGCATATACTACAACAGTGTGGCTTCATAGACAGAGAGTGTGTGTGCTTGACTGGGCTACCAGCACCCCAGATCTGCGTGCTATATACAGTGTAAAAGGAAAGTGATGTAACACAGTGGTAAACACACCTCTGTCCCAACTTTTTGTATGACATAGAATTCTAAATTTGTTTATATTTACAAAAGACATTTAGGTTGTTCAGTGAAAACACTGGAAATCTTTTCTTTGAATTGAATTCTTTGAATTCACATATCACAGATTCTATTAATTGCATTTTCCAAAATGTTTCAACTTTTCCAGAATGTTGTTTATAAGTCTATTAGAGTTTACTAAACCATTTGAATTAGTGTATGATTTGCACACTTTCAGATTTTTTGTTTCAGCTACTTGACTACATTTAATCCACATCTGACCTCCTATCTAAAGATAGAGTTCATGAAAATCAGGGTCTAATTCTGCCCCCTTATGGTTAAAGGACTGAAGCACATATCTCTCACCACAATCTCTTCTTTGTTCTCCTGTCGTAAAACCCGTCTTGTTCGCTCTCTCTCCATCACCTCCACAAGTTTAGAGGCAACTGAAAAACACCTCTCTTCTGTAACATCCTCTGGAGAAGAAGCTGGGAGAAAGAAATGCACTTCCTGAGAGAGAGAGAGAGAGAGAGAGAGAGAGAGACTGTTATAATTCATTGTTACATTCTTTTTTTCCACCCCGTTTTTAAGAAAAAATAAATAAAAAAACTTGTCACTCCGTGTGGATGTGTGGCTTCTTGAAGCCTGCAATAATCCATTTGTACAATGTTTATTTTCCACACAGAGTCCTCTCTAATAACTCTTAAAACATTTTCTGCAGTAACAGCACTTTATCATTTTAATGGGAATAGGAGTGGTTCTGTAGGCTTATTCGGTGATCACACTGAAATATGTTCATTATGTCATTAATTGTGACAAGCCATAGTGAATTGAAGATGGGCTGCTTTAATTTAGCTTCATTTTCACAAATGGGCTTTATGGGCTGGGCAGTGAGGAATGTTGTTACTTAAGCAACATTTACATTATAGAGATTGGGTAACAATTCATTTACAAGTCATCTAGGTCATAGTCGCTATTATGGTGTCTTATGCTATCATTTCATAGTTTGCTAATAGCAAATGTGACAGTTGATAGCTTGCTAGAGCTTTTGATGTATTTCAGTTATTTCAGCCTCCGGGACTCTGTCTACAGTTGTACACAGACTGCATGCTAAAAACACAACAGCTCTAAGAATCACACCTGTCACAGAGAAAACTGTCTAGGAATCACACCTGTCTCACCACTCTTCCATGCAGTGGCCCACAACCACGACTAGAGGGTTATTAGTGGACTAGTCTGTGCAGCTTCTATAATAATGTGCATTTGTAGGTTTTACCTTGAAGAATGTTTTGATAGCAGGAACATGAGCAGCACACTGAGCTCTGCGATAGGCATCTACATCTTTTCCCACCTGTTAGACAAACACACACAGAATAAAGGTTTCATTTTTCTGCACAGAATGAGCCTCACTATCATTATATTCATACTGCTGTGTTTCACTGGCTAGTTGTGGTATTACATTGAGGCTGCCAAAAATGGGCAACTTTAGCTGGGTACTGAATTAATAGAGGGATAAATGGATAATGTATTGTGCACGTTACCCAGATAATCATGACAATATGGGTTTGAGCAGTGTTCGGCTGGTCCACTCTGCAGAGACCGTAGAGAGGCCGTCTAGGGTTGAGCTTATAGACGAGTTCAGACACACCTCCCACTGCAAAGAAAATTAATTATTGTATTAGTGTATTTATTTGCCAGTGTATTAGGTCTGCCTATCTTGTACCTAGACACCTATCATATATATGTATTTAGTAGATGTAAGTTCACAAATTGTAACTAATCTGCTACTGCAAACACTTCTCTGGTTGATGCTTGGCATGATCCCATGCAGCTCCATTCTATTGGTCAATGCTTTTCTATGGAGTTGTTTCAAGCTGTGTGTGTGCAACGGAAGACCAGTGTGAGCAGCTGGTACACTATTAAGTGGCTGAACTCACTAACTAAAAGTGGTAGTGTTGAATACTGTATTTTTTTTTAAATTTCCCTCCATCCTCATTACATATACCTGTTCCTGTATCTAGGTAATGTAAACCATTATTTTACATATCAGTGACCCTACATACAAAGTTTATGTGCACCTTCCTTGTATTTTCTTACCACCAGAGTCAGCCAGTTTGAGCCGGTTTGTTACACCATCATAGGCGAACAGTGCCCTGTAAACATGCAAAGAAAGAAAGATAGAAAGATAGAATTACTTCATTTTGTTTATCAAAAGTAGCATGTCTATTACAGATGTAGAA
>JBBPDA010109679.1:0-10134 GCA_037974385.1 Arnoldichthys spilopterus
ATCTATCTATCTATCTATCTATCTATCTATCTATCTATCTATCTATCTATCTATCTATCTATCTATCTAGCTAGCTATCTGCCTCTGTCTATCTGTCTGTCTCTCTATCTATCTATCTATCTATCTATCTATCTATCTATCTATCTATCTATCTATCTATCTATCTAATATATATATATATTTCTGTCTATCATCTTTTATGTTTCCCAATAGGTCAAACTGAGGAAAATGAACAGTAACTATATTACAGTGTACAGGATTGTCTTCTCTGTACAGGATGTGTATTTATTTATGATTCAAAAGTCAAGGCGTCATTTGACCTCATGTAGCGTGATGCTAGTAGAGCTCTAGAGACCTCTGCTGGACAGGGAATGTAACCTGACCATTCTGCTGGGCGTGTGCTCAGCTGCCTTTAGCCCACGCAGACAGTTTAAGACAGCTTATACACCTGCATTTGCTAAACATCATGGTAGTACGATAAGCTTTTATGTCATCTGTGACGCGCCCACAGTTAACTCAAAAAGAGCTTCAGGTGTGTTGTGAAATGGTGTTGAGACACCTGGGCGTTGGGTTCCTCATTCACAGCCACTTCTATCCTAAACTGACGTCCCAAAGCAGTTTGCTCAAGACAAACAAGACTCTTGTTGAAGACCAACAATGTCCACGTCTGAAATGTTTGTTGTCCTTTGGTCACAAAAAAAGCATTTCATGAGTTCAGTTATTTTCTGTGTTTTCGTCACTACATTTATCTTAATTTATCATAAATTCAGTTTTTTGTCACAGGGGACTTTTTAAATTGTTCATATATGGACATGTTTTTGAGTCCACTGGTTTTGTGATGTCATAAAATCCAACCATGGATCTGTCTATAAAGTCTGCAGGGGTTAGCATTAGCCACACCCAGATATAAAGAGTGTTTTAGCTGTGTGGCACAAAGCAGCCAATCAAAACTTCAATCTTCAGCAAATATTTCCTTTCCAGTAGCCTTCAACTACCCAAAGTCAACATTTGTGCCAGATTTTATTGTCTGGATCCAGTTTTCCATCCTTTCACACAATGCTCACACTCTCCCCCAGACCGGCTACATTAGCTAGCTTTCAGAAGCTCACTAGGAAAAATCAACAAACTCTGCTCAGCTGAGTGGCACATTTACAAAAAGCTACAATGTACTTAGCATTCAACTAAAAACCTCCCATATTGACCTGATCATGGGCGGGGCTAACCTGCTATAGGTGGAATAGCAAGCAATGTTAAACAGTTTAAACAGACATTTTGCAGCTACGTTTGAACATACGTGGAGTTTGTAGACATTACAGGTGTGAGTGGCATGTCTAGGAACATTAACTATGTTTACTCAGTACCTCAAAGCCTTTTATTTCCAAATAAAGGCAGAAAAATGATGTTTTTTTATGATACAGACCCTTTAATTTAGTGTCTCCACACAGATCTCAACTATAACATTATACAGTCTTCCTAGACGGTTAACAGCAAGTAATATTTAGAAACACCCACCCCAAGCCTTTATATCCAGAAGAAGCTTCCACTTTTCCTGTTACATGTATTAAAGCACAAATCATGTTGGACTTGGACTTTACTGAGAATTTCCAAATGAGACATGATACAATCAGCCATAACATTAACCCCACCTGTCCAATATTGGGTACCAATAAACCACAGTTCCTACATTGTGAGAATGGACAAGACGTGATAGCCTTTTCTCCCTACATGCACCAGTGAGTCTTGGGTGCCCATGACCCTGTCCCTAATTCAGCTGTTGTCCTTCTTTAGATCACTATTGGCAGGTACTAACTACTGCACACCTGGAACACTCCACAAGACCTGCTGTTTTTGGAGACGCTCTGACTCGTCATCACAATAAGGCTCTTGTCGAAGTGGCTCAGATCCATACGCTCTTGTTTCCAGCACATCAACCTCAAGAACTGACTGTTCAATTACTGCTTAAAATATCCCACCACCCTGACAGGTGCCACTGTAATGAGACTAGAGAGTCAATGTTATTCACTTCACCTGTCAGTGGTGTTAATGTCATGGCTGATCAGTGTAGCTGCTGCTCACACTTCTTGCTTTGGAAAATGTGCATTTTATTTCAGGCCAAAAAAAGGAAAATACAGCCCAATAAGCTTTTATAATAATAGAGGTTGGATGTTACTGCAGTACTATCAGTTCATTTTTTGACCTGATAATGCTGTTAAGTAGCTTTGCTTCTGGTCTGCGTTTCATTGCTATAGCAAACCGTGAGAATGGCTTTAGTCTCCTCTTGCTGCCATTGAGCTGGGTGGTGGGTGGGCCTACCAAGACAAGTTCTTACACGATCTGGGTGGGTAGACTGCCACATGCCAGTCATTCTTAATTCACCATATTTGGCTTTTCCGTGTTTCTGCCTTTGAGCTGCTAAATATAAGACGTCACAATTGTCACATAATCACCCAATCACAATAATCTAATTATTTTTTTCCATTTTTTTTCATAATAATATGTGTACCCACAGAAAATAATAACTGGGTGTGTTTTCATCCGCTGGCTTGAACAAACAAATAAAGACCCCAGAATCTCCATAAACTTCATTATTAACATATGCATACAAATTACGAGTTCCCAAGTGTTTATACACATTTAATTTAACACCGAACGTTTTTTTTCACTTCATATGCATGCATTAGTAGGTTTTCTCCCTTTCAGTCATGAACACAAACGTGAGGGCTCCCCCTTGTGGAGAATGCTCAGACTGCTGAGCACAACTTTTTAATAACCCACGGACCAACAGCAACGTCCTAGAAACTCAGCAATACCATAGCAGCCAGGGAGCTGCTTAAGCTGTGCAGTTACACTGCATTGGCTCTAGGAAACGATTTAGCAGTGATGATATCTCTCATTCCCCACATACATCATTGAGCCTTGGGTGCCCAAGACCCTGTTGCCAAATCACCAGTTGTCCCTCCCTGGATCACTGTTGGTAGATACTAACTAATGCACACCTGGAACACTCCACAAGACCTGCCTTTCTGGAGACGCTCTGACTCAGTGTCTAGAACATCACAATAAGGCCCCTGTCAAAGTGGTTCAGATTCTTGCACTCGCCCATTGTAATGAAATGAGAGAGTCAATGTTATTCACTTTACCTGTGAGTGGTGTTAATGTTATGGCTGATCAGTGTATACTTTTCTAGTTGTTGTTGCTGAAAACTACATCAGGTAGATATGTGGTGTAATATGGCCTCAGCTCTCTCAGTATGGCCTTGGCCGTGAAGCGGTGTGGTGACAAGTTAACGCAGGTGAACCGTTAAATGGAAACAGGTCTGACTGGCCTGTCATTTAGGAAAAACACACTGACACACAAAACGGGAGTGGCCGTGTTTCTCATGCTGCTTTCTAATATTTTTTCTTTGCAAACACTCCCAGCTGATGAGTAACGGGACACAGTTATAGAGGCCACAACTGAATGGCCTGTAGGGTGTGGTTCCACAGCTCTGGTCCAGGAAGGCTGGTGTCAAGGATGATTCCCAGCCCTCCAGTTGGGAAACCCTGCTGTAGGGTGTGGTTTATGACATTTAGTCCATTAAATAAAGCTGAGAGAATGATTTGTAGCAGGGAAGAAAAATAATAATCAACTATCTTTATCCAAGAGTTGTTTGACGTATGAGCTTTAAATGGAAAGCAATGGAAAATCATGGCAATGTCATAATGATGCGTTTGGGCTGCCACAGACATCTCTAACCACTGGCTGTTTACGTATCTCTCATGTTCTCTCTCTCTCTCTCTCTCTCTCTAATAGTCAGGTGGCGAAACACCAACATAAAAATGTCTAAACACAGACAAATCTGAACACTAATACAATAAACTAGACATTCAGCATTGCGGTGTAATATGATTGCCATAAAAAGCTAAGCTGAAGCGTCTTTTTAAATTTTGGAGTGTTGCAGCGCCCCCTATACATGTATTTTCACAAAATTTGGTGTAATAACCAATAATCTGTTAGTGATGCAATGTGCCAAATATTGTGAAGTTTGATCTGTTACATCACAAGATATTGTCCACGGAAGTGCTAGAGTTTTGCATTGATATCATTTGTTAGGTGGCACTACTCTGCACATTAAATTTAATTGGCTATAGTCAGAGCTGCTTAGAGATCAAGTCACCATGCAAATTATGTCATTTTTTTGCGAGCAATTGCCCAAAAGTACTTAGTAGTGTGACTGCCCCAGTTTAGGAGGTGCAAGCATGAAGATACTTGTCCACCTACTGGCAAAATCTTATTTTGTATCAGCCATGCACTACAATCACGCCAAGTTTGAGGTGGAATTGCGAGGTTCAAGGTTATAAAACTGGCAACCAAACACTGAAAAAACTGACAAATGCTATAAACTCATAAAACTCATAAAACTCAAAACGTATTGAAATAATCACCGAAATTATAATTACAAAATTCATTCTTAATTACAGGCAATTTGTTTAAAATCTAACTTTTAATTCTTCTATGTTGATTTTATTTCACATTTTACTGCTGTTTTTTTTTATGCTAATGTTTAACCCTTTGAAGAGCATCAAATAACTTTTGTGAATAATTATGTGCTATGATAATAAAGTTGCCTTGCCTTTTATTGCTTTGACTTGGTGTGTTTAAGTTTACTGTAATATAAACACACTGCACACACAATAGCCTCACTTACTAAAACGTACGTAATGGTCCACCGTGTCCACCCAAACCCTGTCCCCAGCAGGTCAGTGAGAAAACAGCAATAACAGGCTCCAGTGAAAACGGTTTGGCTGTACTCACCAGCTGTAAAACACAGCGCCACTCCAAAGATGCCCAGCAGAATCCTGTTCATGTTGTGCTGCTATAAATCACTCAGGGGATTTTCCCTCTCTTGTTCTTTCTCTCAGGTACAGCTCAGTTAAAGTGTGCGGAAAGTGATCCGCTACTTTTATACAGCCACCCCCACAACACACACACACACACACACACTGCTCCGTTACAGCAGGCAGGGCAGGGCAGCGTGAGCTGAGCTGCTGCCCTGCAGGCTGGAGAACTGGAATGCGTCTCAAATAGAGCCACAGCTTCCTAAGTAGTGCCCTTCGTAGTGAGCTACTACGGGACAGGTCCTGAGGACTTTGACCACCCGTTGAGGCCTGTAATGTGCAAACATAGCTAGAAGTTTTTGATGCGCTAGATATCTAGAAATGCTTTGTTTCTTAAAATCCCACTGCTTTTAGCCCAATGGCAAATTTACTTTGCTCAGTATAATCACTGACATCTTATTTTCAGTATGTTTTCTGGATTTTTGGTGAGCTGCTAAAATGTTATTATTTAATTTAAAGATTTTATTTTGTTTTTATTTTATTTTAGGATATATTTTGCTTCATTTCATTAGATCTTTGCCAGTCAGAAGGTGACAAGTACATTTTTTCATACTTACACACACTCATAAAATCTTGATTAATCTTGAAAAATCAAAAGTTGCCAGAGATAACTGGATAACAAACTCTTGGGGCCGAACACCACCTCGGATTTGCCGGTTTTAAGCTTAAGGGGGTTTTCCATGCATGTACGTAAGAACTAGTATGAATTTAAAATGTAAAACCTGAACTTTAATACATATAACACCACATTTACAGCATTTTATCCAGAACGACGTGCAACACTACACTTTGCTTTTGTTATTGCTGGTGAAAAATGCAAATTCAAAGGTTTAACATGAGTCCACTGGACACGGATAAAAGTGTTCCTGCTCATTGGGCGTCCAGCAGACTTGCTTGTTTAAAAAAAAGGCTGTTTGCTTTTTGAGTGTTCGCTCCTAAGGGAACAGTAGCCCAACCAGTAACAGTAGCAGCATTGGGTAAACCTTAATAATGGAGACTCTTTAAACACTATGAGTCAATATTAAGAGAAGGCATGGGAAGCAGCCTGCGGCATAGGTCACATGATGCAATCACCCAGAGTGTACCAACCATGCATGCCCATGTTCCAGAAAATCTGAAAGAAAAACTGTGATTTATCCTACAGCTGAACAGGATCCAGCCTTTCTGTGAATGTAGGGATCCTGGTGCTCTTAAACGTACACAAAACATGGAACATTTTGTAAAATGTTGGAACTAAAATCTTTTATTTAACTGACAGTGGTACAAAGACATTTTTTCATGGCTGACCAACTTGAAGGCATTTTGTAAAAATAAATTTACATTTTGAATTTGATGCCAGCAACATTTTTGTCCATCAGTTCAAGAAGAACATTTATCAACACAAGATCACAAAGAATTGTGGTATTTCATCATCAACAGTGCATAATATTGTGAAAATATTCTGGTGAGACATCTCAGTCAGTGTTGGGCAAGACGGGATACCACTGCTAAATGTGCAAGACCTTCAAGCCCTCAGAAGGTACTGCATGGGAAACCGTCATGCTACTGATATAAATATAGTTTGGGACGTACTTTGTACCTAATTTTTATTTCTCTAATAGGGGTAGTGTTAGCATTAATGTAATAATATGCAAATGTTTTGGCACCCCTGGCCAAATGACATTTTGTTGCTTTTCTAAGTGAAAATGAGCACAGCTTATTTCAAATGCTGCTGCTACAATTCTAACAAAAACCAAGAGCACATCAGTCCTCAGCTCATCCAATCAATGAGTTCAAATGCATTGTTTGTTTTTCAGCGGTTTGGATCCTAAATATATCTCTGTAAAGTTTGATGAAAATCAGCCAGGAAGGTCAGCTAATGGAGCCCAGAGCTGTAATGGCATTTAATCATTATGCTGCCCCCTGCTGGAACCAGTTGCCCATGGCGATCAGATCTGCTACCAATAGGGGCAAGTTTTAAACAGAAGCTAAGTCTTATTTTCCACTGTTTTCAGTTGAACAGAGGCTCAACTCTACCTAAATCACAGCACTTTTCTCTGCATCGCTTTATATTGCTTTCTTTATCTTAGTTTAAGATAATCTTGGTTTAGTCACATTTATTTATTTAGCAAATAAATAGAAATTGTATACAGCAAAGATAGTACTGTTAAGTATAGACCAGGAGTGCCCAACTGTGGTCCCGGATGGCCAGTGTCTAGCACAGTTAAATGATTTCCCCACCCAAACACACCCCTCCATCAGTGGTCAAGTCTATATACTTCTATCTGTTATATACTTTTAGTTAATTCTATAGTGACAATCTTTTATTCTTTCTAGCTAACCAGTGTCGACCAGAGGAGAATGGTCCCTTCTTTTAAATCTTGACCCATAAACACTCAGGGAATATCAGCACACACACACTTTAATAGCCCGTAACTTATACTTATTACTCTGCTACCTCACACCTGGTGATCCCATAACTGCCACTGTTGTCTTGTTTTGCACTGTCTTGTTTTGTATCTGTCTGTCTTTGCACTGTTCTGCAACATTTGCACATCCTTGCACACACTGCACATTATGTTGTTAGTTGTGTAGTGTTTGTGGTCCTGTGTTTCCTGTAGCACCGTGGACCTGGAGGAACGTTGTTTCATTTCACTGTGTACTGTGTGAACTGTATTGGTTGAAATGACAATAAACTTGACTTGACTTGACTTGACTTGACTTGTCTTGACTTGACTTGACTTGTCTTGACTTGTCTTGACTTGTCTTGACTTGACTTGTCTTGACTTGTCTTGACTTGTCTTGACTTGTCTTGTCTTGACTTGACTTGTCTTGTCTTGAGTTGTCTTGACTTGACTTGACTTGACTTGACTTGTCTTGTCTTGTCTTGACTTGTCTTGACTTGACTTGTCTTGACTTGACTTGACTTGTCTTGTCTTGAGTTGTCTTGACTTGACTTGACTTGACTTGACTTGACTTGTCTTGTCTTGAGTTGTCTTGACTTGACTTGACTTGACTTGACTTGACTTGACTTGTCTTGTCTTGACTTGACTTGACTTGACTTGACTTGACTTGACTTGACTTGTCTTGACTTGACTTGACTTGACTTGACTTGTCTTGTCTTGACTTGACTTGTCTTGACTTGACTTGACTTGACTTGTCTTGTCTTGACTTGACTTGTCTTGACTTGACTTGATTCCTCTCATAGCTTCTTCGTCCAGTTTTATGGAGTTTTTTCTCGCCTCTGTTGCCCTTGTTGTGCTTACTAGAGGCTCAGACACAAGCCCTGTGAAGCTGAATCAGCTGTATAAGTATATAAATAAATTTGACTTTGAATTGACTCTGTTTACTTTGCTCTGCAGTCTGACGTTTGTTTTATCTGACTTTGTCTAGCCCGTTTGACCTCACCCCTTCACACTTAGGACCATAACTACAGAACTAACAAGTTACTACTCTTTTAGAAGGGAAAACAAAATAAAAAATGTATGTCAAGGTTTTGGATCAGCTCAGGTAGAATCTTAGTTGACTAGCAGCTCTTAATCCAAGTCTAGGTTTGCTGGTATAAGAGGTTTTCTTTGTAGAGTAGATAGCACCTGTATGTCGCTCTGCCAAGTGCTGTTAAAGTAAATGTAAATTTGACCCTACACGTTTGCCATTGTATACTTTATATTTATATATATGTGTGTGTGTGTGTGTGTATGTACAATGAATAAACAAGACTTCCTGTATGTATATACACCATTAGGCTGTCATTTTTGTTGGGCTTGGGGTGTTGGGTTTGCTTTAGGTAGAATGTCAGAGAAACCTTTCGTCGTTTGATTGTCTTTTGTTTAATAAAGGCAGAGTCTGAGTTGAGTCTCGAGTGGGTGTGGGTGCAAGCTGAGCCTCACATCTTTTGTGGTGAGTTGTGGGTCTCGGTATTAGCTGCAGGCAATGTACCGAACAAAGGAAACCTCAGCTAGATTAGATATGGTACTAGCCCAATGCTTTCAACTGTTTTGCCTCTTACCTTTAAACACTGACTCATTATTTGTTGATGCTTCAAATCCCCGGTGCCGTTTGGGAGAACAGCAGTAATAACTGCACATGACCATAGCAGAACTGACGGCAGTGTCATGAGTCAGTTAAAGGTGAGTCTGAGTCTGAGGTTAGCCTGTGTGTTCAGGTAGCATGAGGTTGTTGTTTGATAACAAGGCCACATACAACCAGGTCAAACCTGGAGGTCAAAACTGGTGTTAGCACTCTCACTTTGTAAGATGGGCTCAGGTAACATGGGACAGCGTGTTTCTGTATAATTACGATTTGTATTTTTTTGCAACTGTAGAAAGCAACATAAAATATATAACATTTCCTATTTAGACCCAAAAAGTGACTCTGAACTATTTGAACTATTATACTGAAGTTCTGTATCTGATATAAGGAGCTTGAGAACTGGAGTAACATTCTTTTCTTGTTTTTGTTAGATTTTTAGCAGCAGCATTTGGTACAAGCTGTTTGTCTGATTGTCTTTTTGGGGAGTCCACTGAGAAGAGAACAGTCAATACTCAATTTTTTTTTTTACAGGCCAAATAGCAAAATGCAAGTGTAGAAAAAGGGTGAAGCGACCTGTAAAGGCATGATGATCTAGACAAAAAACAAACTGGCAAATAAACGCTATGTACTATGTGGAAGTTCTTCACCTTTAAAGGTTGTCACATTATTTTCGGGCACTAAAATGCTTGTTTTATAGTATTGCTCCTTTATGGCATCTTAACATTCTCTTTATCTTTTGATTACAGCCTGGCTCAGACACTCCTGATACTGCATTTACATTTGATTAAACATGCTGATAAACATTCATCCATCCATCCATACATTTTATAAACTGCTTCTTCCGTTTCCGGGTCACGGGGAAGCTGGAGCCAATCCCAGCAGACTGTTGGCCTAAGGCGGGGTTCACCCAGGACAAGAGGCTCCACCCATCGCAGGGCAAAACATAGACAGACAACTATTCACACACACACTCACACCTACGGGCAATTTAGAGCATCCAGTCAACCTACTGCAGCCTGTGGGCTGTGGGAGGAAACCGGAGCGGCTGATAAATATATGTTCATTAAAAAAAATTATTTGAATTGTCGATTTATTTTCATCATTAACTTCTAACTCTTATCAACTGTAGAGGTTTTGTAATGAATTGAAGTGAAGTGTTTATTTACTGCAGTAGTTTAGGATCTTGGCGTGTTTATTTATTGCAGTAGTTTAAGATCTTGGTGTGTTTATTTATTGCAGTAGTTTA
>JBBPDA010109680.1:0-10134 GCA_037974385.1 Arnoldichthys spilopterus
ACACACACACACACACACACACACACACACACACACACACACACACACACACACACACACTCTCTCTCTCTCTCTCTCTGGGACAAGAGATATTGTGGATTCTCTGAACCTTTACACAATATTATGAACTATAAATGGTATATAACTATAAAACTATAAAATACCTTAATTCTTTGTAATCTTGCAAAGAAATGTTCTTTTTAAGCTGAATAAAATTCTCTCATGAAGGCTGGCACAAAGTGGTGAGCAACGACCCATATTTGCTTGCAGAGCCTGAGCCTTTGGTAGATGCTTCGTTGATACCCAATCATGATCTCTGCACCTCTTTCCAGCTCATCTGCTTATTGTAAAATGTTTCAAAACCACACTTTTCATTCATATTTTGCTAAGTTTTTTTTGAGTGTGTTGCAGGTGTCAAATTAAAAATGTTTTTATATTTAAAAAATACACTTTAGTTGATCTTCTCTTTGAACTTCTATCAGTTAAATAAAAGTTCAACAATGAAATAAAAGTTCAAGTCACACACACTTCTGTTTACTTTTCCGGAAAATAGAGATGGTGTGCTTATGCCTTCTAGACAGCGAAAGGTTTGACATCCAATGTGACAGCACCTTGTACCACACTGGTTACTAGACACATCACAGCATCTCAAAATCTGTCATCATAAAAGCAAGGCTGCATATGGACAAAGGTTTTTTTTTCAAAACTCACTGTGGTTTGGACGCTTCTGCCTGGTCTGTCTGAAGCTTCTCCCCTCCTTCTACCTCCATGGTACAATACACGATTCGGTTTGGAGCCACTGACTTCAAGCCCTGCACCTCCATGATCACAATCTGGACAGAAAGAGAAAAAGAACAGTGGCACCGTACAGTGTGGAGAAACTTTTGTCATTATTATATAGAATATTATCAACAAAAGTCTTTAAATATGTGTACTCAACTCCGTAGCGGTCACTTCTACATTTGTCACTGTTTAGAACTAATTGGACTTTAATGTTTAGCTTATTTCTGTAGACTGAATACTAATATCACCAATGTAACTGTGTGAACTTCTTGAAATAAAAATAAATTAAAGGCAGAGGAATGCAGCATATCCTCAAACACTGCTACCTCAGTAGCAGCACATCTGGCTATGTTCTCACTGGCTTCCTCTCTCTTTGTCAGTACAAGTATCAGCTAATCTTGGTGTTGGCCTGGTAATACAGATAGCCAGGTAATAAGACTTAAAGTTGTGAAAAAGATGATGTACTGAAGAAAGCCTATAGACCTGCGATACTGTGATAATAGAGAAAGAAATACGCTACAAGCATCTGAGAACACTGGCGAAGGAAAAAGGAACATTTGTGAATGTACTTGAAGAAGCACACTCAAGATGATAGCACCTCATAAGATTTAACATGGGGACGAAGCCGGGGGACCGTCACTTACCTCCAGAGTAAAGGACAACACTACGTCTGATTTGGAAAGGGGCAAGTCATTCTCATCTCCTATGTCCAGAAAGCTGTTCATAGGCGTGAGTTTTGGCTTGATTTTGGGCTTCAAGTCTTTAGCTACAGGCAGGCTCTCCAGGTTAGCCATTAGCAGGTTGATCGATGACCTCAGCTCTTCCACAAACATCATCTCCATGTCTTTAGACACAAATTTAGGATACTTTTTCTCCTAGAACATTAGGTAAAGATGTTAGGACAATGCATGAGAGACTGTTTAAAAAAAAAAACACACACACACACATACAAAGGCATTGTGGGTGTGCAGTGTTAGCTTATGAGAACATTCAAATGCTGGTGTTCTCACATATGAATATTCACTTTGTAGCTGATCTACAGATTTGCAGATTTGAAAAAACTATATATGAAAAATACGGAAAATGGAAGAACATTTTCCTTGTTCCTGCTGAAAGAAGTCTGAGAATTTAAACCAGCTTTTTAGGCCTTGTGATTTAATGATCGATGGTGTCTGGTGAATGTGCCAACTTAAAGTAAGCAAGTAAACCATTACCATTTCAAAAGATCACACAATCTGTAAATGTTTCAGGAAAAGAGCATCTGCTGAATGAATAAATCTTGCCAAACATGTTCAGATACAGACCATTTTGGGTGTAGTGAGAACAAAACAAATTTTTGGATTTGTCACAAACACTCCAGGGGACCAAATCATAATCTCTAATAAGTGAAAACACCCCACCAAGATCTCTGTAATGTCTATGCGGACCACGTGCAATGCAACAGGGATTGGTATTCAAGACAAAACCTGTGCGACACTGTGTACAACACTGTGAATTCACAACAACAGTAAAACGAAAGATCTAATGACATACTCTGGCAATTTTCTCAGTCAGCTGCAACCTCCCATCCAGTTCCCTGCGGATCTGTGCTGCCTGCTCATCTACATTGTCCAGCTGTGGGGAAAAAAACAACAACAACAACAACAAAAAAAACAGTTAGCTCAAACTAAAAAAAACCTGTAAAATTCTTGGCTGCTTTCAACCAAGTCAGTTCACCAATAAATAAAGGGACACAGCCATTTGTCCTTTAGGGCCCGAACACATTCCTGGTCTACTTTCACCTTTAAAATGAGTCTTTCTTCACTGTAAGTCTGGAAACACACACACGCACACTGTTCAGTTCAATCACACAGTAAAAACCCATCTAGGCATGTTGTCAAGTAAAGGTTTCCTCTCTTTCCGTTTACGGATGGGAGAATCAGGCACACCCATGCACGCGCCCCCATCCTAGCACTGTTTCCACTTGATAAGCTTCTTTCCCTGCGGCAGCAATCGGGTCGACTTTTCCCTGATTTCACACACTACTATCACTATAGACACACCAAGTTTAGAAGAACTACCACGCAGCAGTTTTACCAGTGCATGTATATGAATTCTTTGTGTGTGTGTGTGTGTGTGTGTGTATGTGCTTCCATATGCATTGCTAAAGATCACAGACTACATAACAGTACTGAAGCAACACTGCATTTCATACCAGCTCCTGCTTAGTCTCATGCTTCTATCAAATTATCACTCACTGGCTTATTACACTCACATGAATCAACTGTCACTCTCACACAGCCAGAATTACACAAGGGAATGATGGTCTCTATTGCTCTGTCACATGTGGAAAGATTCTAGGCTACTGCCCATGCTCTGTATTTGCCTATTACAGCTGCAGAGTGAAGAATAAGGATTTAATGATGCAATTACCCATGTCTAAGCAGATAATAGGCCTGTACAGAATAGTGAGCAGTCACAGAGCTGAAAACACACCTTCACCACAGTGCCGGTGCTTGGAGAGCACAAAAGCAGGATGTAATGAGCCACAATGAATCTGTAAAGCTAAGAGTTGCTAGTTTACCACCTACTAACACCTACACTGATTAGCCATTTTATCAGAAACACCTACTGTGATGGTTAAAAGTTTGTGAAATGTATAATTTTTTTTTTATTTCTGCATAAATTTACTAAAACATTTAATTTTAGGAATTGTAAATGTAGATAAAAAGATCTTAATTAAACACATTCTTTTTTACATGGTTATTTATTTATTGAATATTACACATTACATATCTGTGAGAGGCAAAAGTATGTAAACATTGGCTTTCTGTTTATGGTGTGACTCCCTTGTGCAGCAGTGACTGCAACTATTATAAGCTAGGGTTAGCAGTAAACCTGAAGGTGAAATTAAGACTCGTGATTTCAGGCACTGTGATTATTTAAACAAGGGATCAATTATAATCTGATATTCAAAACATGTTTGTGGAAGTGTACCAGGGCAAAAACAAAGAAGACTACACAGGACCTCAGGAAAAAAAGGGGTTTTGATGCTCATCAGATTGGAAAAGGTTACAAAAAAAACCCATCTCTAAAAATTTTTAACTTTTAAATCTCCCAGCGCACAGTCAGACAGGGTGCGTACAAATGAGAGAAATTCAAGATCATTGTTACCCTCTTCAGGAGTGTTTAACCAACAAAGATTTCTATAAAAGCAAGGTGTTTAATAGTCTGTGAGGTCACAATTAAACCCTTGTAAGCAGCTTAAAGCTCTCTCTTACACTGGCTAATGCTAGTCCAACATCAAGAGAACAATGAACAAAAATGGTGTGTGTAGTAGGGCTACAAGGAGTAAGCCACTGCTATCCGAAGAGAAAACTGATGCTTGTTAACAGTTTGCCAAAAATCACATGGACGAGCCAAAAGGGTACTGGGAAAAAGTTTTCGTTTTGAGAAAGGCAAAGAAGCACTGCATTCCAGCATGAGAGGAATGGTTTAAAAATTGTCCAAACCAATGTGCAGGACTGATTAAAAGTTACCAAGAAATCTTTAGCTGAATTTTCTGCACAAGGGGTCACAGGAGAAACTGAAAACACAGGTTCACTTACTTTTGCTACTCACAGATAATATTGGATTATTTTTCTAAATAAAATAAATGTAGCATTTTAGATATTATTTGGGTGCAGGACTATTCTCAGCACTGCAAGGACACCAACAGTGCTATGGAAATACAGTGCATTACGCCTTGGGGTAGAAATGGCCTGGAACGCAATGTAACCCAGCTCCTGGAATGAAAGTTGCATGGGAATGTTCTGGCCTAGATGGGTTAACTGTTCTTATAGGAAAACTGCATTAATTTGTCTAATTCCATTGTTAAGTGTAAAAGTGCATAAAGCAAGACGTCTGATAAACAAATTCAGCTTACAGTCCATTTATCCAATGGAAAGTCTTGCTGCTGTAGTGTCCCCTAGACATAGTCTCCATGGTAACACTTTAGTATGCCCTGAAGGGTGCTACCTGACCTGAGCCCAACGGGGCACAACAACATAGCCGGTTACAGGCTGGGTCTGGGCCGGCTTTCATGTGGAACATCTGGTTAGGGTGTGTGTTCTAATGAGCAATGTTTTTTTATGTACTGTAGGAGATTTTACGCACTCTTGCATATAATCTCACTCTCTATTTCTCTCTCTCTCTCTCTTGCACACACACTCCTTTGCACACTCTATTGTCTCTTTCTTTCTTAATGGGGTCTGCAATTATGATATCCAGAGTGTGTCCCTTAACGAAACCTTAATGAGGATGAAGTTCTGCAGTGCATCTGTCTCAGTCACCATGAATGAGGGGTGTGTTGGGATTGTAAAAAGGTCAAAGCGTATCTTTCCCTTTGCTTATTAAGCTCGCTGAAAGAGAGGTAAGTAGTGAGTGGTAGGCTAGTCTAACAATTAGATGGTGGATGCTGTTCTTGGTCAGGTACGATAAGCAGAATCACAAAAAAACCCCAGTAATAATAAACACTGTGAGCGTATCACAGGTGATCAGAACATCAGTTTATTACAGCAGATCATTTTCAGGCACATAAGTCAAGCACTTATGGCTCTGTAAACCTGTGTCTGTGATGAGAGATTTCAGGTTTTGTATTTACCAGTAGCAGTTGGACCAGGTTGAGTCTGGAAGCTGTGAGAATGGGTTCGGTTCAGGTTTTAATACCTGTGTGGGAACATGCCTTTCATGCCTTGTGTTTGGAATATGAACACTGCAATGTCAAGAAATCTAACAACTGGTAATAAAGTGGTGTTTCACTTTGATTTACTTATTTACTTATTATTAAGATTCATGTGTTTACTGCTGAAAATTCCGGTCAGTGTGCTCAGTTTAAAAATACCAACCATGATTTAGCCTGTAAGTCAAAGATCAAAGGTTGCTTTGTCATCAGCAGCTCTGTACACGTACATACTGAGATGAGACAACATTTTTCCGTGGACCGCTGTGCACCATATAACACATAGGACAGTGAAGACACAGTACAGGTAGACAAGTAGACAGGACAACACGTAACATATACCAGTAAATAGACAACCCTGAGAGAATAATACTGAACTTTAGGTAGTTATCATAAAGTAGCGTTTAAAGTATTTAAAGCATTTAAAGTAGATCATTAATTTTTTATTAAAGTCATATTACTGACATCCAACCAATCGAATAGCCTTATTTTGTCAGCCATTCTTATATATATATATATCATATATCAAACTATGTATATAAATGCACCAGTAACAATATGAACAACATGAAGAGAGACATGGGGTTCCCCCAGTAAAACCTGGCAACTTTTAACCCCCCAATTATTATGGTGCAGCACTAGTGGTGGTGGGTTTTACTGTTACTTAATGCTGTTAACCAAAAAAATCCAATAGAGATCTTTTGTTCAGAAACTGACCACAGATGAATGCCTAGAGCAGGGTTGTCCATATCCATTCCTGGAGGGCTGGTGTCCACCACAGTTTGGTAGCTCCCCTCCTCAAACACACTAACACCACCTGGCAATTAAAAGGTGAGGTAAACCAGGTGTGTTTAAGCAGGAAAACTACCAAACTGTATTGGACACCAGCTCTCCAGGACCGGAGTTGGACACTCCTGGCCTAGAGGATGACCAGCACAAATTGTGCATGTACAAATGGCTAGACATTCCCTTTTAACACATGCCCAAAACTCCAAAACAAAATATCAAGAACTTAAACTCGATGAGGTTTATTGTTAAATGTGTCTTGCACCTTATTAGTTACTAGTGATACAGGACACATTCCTCGGAGCATGGGAGATACAGTTTAACTGAAGAGTATTGTAAAGCAGCAGGAACTTGGCGGTCACTGAAGTCCAACCAATATTTTCACAGTGAATTTACAGTTGAGATTTCTTCCTCATAGGAGGCAGAAGCTCATGGGCGTGAATGATAACTGGAAAAAAAATATGCTTTGAGAAGGAGCAGAGACACTCATTAAAGATTGGTCAGTGATTAAGAACTAATAGTGTCATCGCTATTCCATATCTGACAGGTAATTAAGAACTATGCCAAAACAGATAATCAATGACATTCAAAGCGTATCTATGGCTAATTAGTGTTTAATACAGCCAGTGTTCACATGTAGCAGATTTTAAATGTGGCAAGCTACACATTTGACTGCACATAAAAAAAAGGAAAGATCTAATTAAGATAAGGTAAGGTTGAACCTGTGGCTGCAAACAGCAGCCATCAAACAGTCAAACCTGGTATTTTAATGTGTTAATTAAATGAAATGTTGGCACAGAATAACTCCCCCAAATACGACTCATACTGCTTTACTAAAAATAGTCTTCTTTGAGAATCTGCAACCTTGTTATTCAAGAAACAGCGATCAGGAGCGTGCTTTTTTTGATGAACTGGCTTTAATTTCCACATAATCAGGTAATTTCATTGCCGAGTTGTTGCTAGGATCTTTATAACTGTGATTCCAATGTAGAATACAGATGATTCAACACAGAGAGCTGCCTCTGAAAAATATAATGGTCTAACAATTATTTCCCATTATCTCTTAATTTGAATAGTGAACTTTCTGCAGAACATATGCTACATGCCCAAAAGTGATTACTCTAAGAAATGGGTTTGGCTATTTAAACGGGTCATCCATCCATCCATCCATCCATCCATCCATCCATCCATTTTCTAAACCGTTTCCGGGTCGCGGAGAAGCTGGAGCCAATCCCAACTGACTGCAGGTCTAAGGACGCATCGAGGACAGGAGGCCAAACCATCACAGGCCAACACATAGACAGTCAACCAATCATACACACATTCACACCTACGGGCAATTTTAGAGTATCCAATCAACCTACTGCAGCCTTTGGACAGTGGGAGGAAACCGGAGCACCCAGAGGAAACCTACGGGAACACGGGGAGAACTTGCAAACTCCACACAGAAAGGCACCCGTGGCCGAGCTGGAGATCGAACCCAGGAACTTCTTGTTGTAAGGCGACATCGCTAACCACTGCACCACCGTGCCGCCCGTTAACAGGTCAATAAAATGTAAAACTGTGTAAAATGTGATGAACTACCATGGGACAGGAACGATTTGGTTGATGCCACGAGAAAGTTCCCTGCCTGAATAAACTGCACCAGTTGTAGTTTGGTTTACAGGAAATAAAGGTCTGGAGATGTTTTCATTGTTTGGGACCCATAATTCAAGTAAAGAGAAAATCTTAAAATCTTAATCTTAAAGCATATACTCACATTCTACAGGGCTGTATGCATCTAGTTTTGGGGCAACAGCCTGGAGAAGGCCCATTTTTGTTTTAGCATGACAATGACCCTGTCTCCAAAGTGATTTATAAACAAATGGATGTTTGGTGTAAAAGAATTTGACTGGCCAATACAGAGCCCTGAACTCAACCGCATCTGAAACCCTTGGGACGAATTGGAACGCCAACTCAGCAATACTGCTACTAAACTGAAATGAATCCAGCAGCCAGTCCTGTTCCAAAAACTTGTGGAAAGCATACTCAGAAGAGCGAAGGCTGTTAAAGCAGCCAAGGGGAGTCAAAGTTTGCTCAGCATGGCACTTTTCAAGTTTTAAATGTGCCTCGATATCTCCCATTGGATCTAGATAGAATTCTGTCAAAAGAGTCTCAGAGTGACAGCTAGAATGACCGTGTCAGCTCTTTTCAGGGCAGAGAAAATCAAAACCAGAGATTCCCAGTGGTCCATTCCAACACTGAGGCACAGATACACATGTCCTGCCTTTCCACAGACACTTGCCACCTCTCCCAACGCACACATACACACTCACTCTAATCACAGCTGGCTTCCTTACCGTTGCTGTGATACCAAGCTGCTACACCCCCCCCTCCCAACCCCACCCCCCTTAACTATTTTGCTTTGGCTACCATTCCTATGACAACAAGTCTCAGAAACCTCCTAATGACAGACATCATGAACCTGGGGACAGACATGCTAATGCTTCGCCCCATTCTCTTCTAAACGCACCTCCCCTGACAGAATTAGCAAAACCCATTAAAAACATTGCTGCCTGCACTCACCTGGAACACCACAGCAGTGTCTTTCCTGCCTGTAAAATATGAACCAAAAGGCAGAATGACAGCTAATGGTGCCTTGACCTCTGCGGTAGTGCAATGAAAAGATCAAGGCTTCATTTTTGGTGTCACTCCCAGTTCTTGTCAAGAAAATTTGACTATCAGAGTGCTTTCACAGAGTGAGATGTCGCTAATTCATTACCTCTTACTGCCACTTCACCTGCCTACTGTCTCCTCTGGCCTGGGCTGCTGCTCGCTAATGAGAGATGACAGGGCGATAGGGTGAGGAAGGGGCCGAATGTGTTCATTAGGGAGACGATGACAGGTGCAATGAGGAGGACAGAGCAAGGGATGGAAAGAGCATTCTCTCTCTTTCTTTCTGAACAGGAGTGCGGTAGCATGGCAGGGGCACTGGCCTCCCTCATCAGAGGGGAACAGCTGGCCTTTTCCATTTTCTCACCTAAGCCATGACTCCCTTCACCCTGGCGAGACAGCTGCCCCAGCACCTTCACTCCATCTGTGCAATACGTTCTGATTTTGGTTTGTACGTAAGACTTAATTCATATATGTCTTGAACGATAGCGCTGCTAAAACACTAAACCTCCTTGCATAAAACTGCAGTTTGAGTAGGAGCTAACGTCTGACTAAAGCAGACGTGTATGGCTGTGACGGTAAGAGGGAATGGAAGGGTAAGGAGTAGGGGTGGGCGATATGGCAAAAATATTGATATTTTGATAACTGTCTCTGATATGATTTGTCAAAGGGAAAAAGCCAACAGGGCCATATTGTTTCTAAGAAAGCAAAGTATGGGTACTAATAATTTTGATCCAATCTTTTTCACACCCCAGTGCAATATGTTCACTTAAGCAAGACTAATGATGCTCCTTACAACTAAACATGAAGTTTGACAGCGTTTTTTAAGTGCTATCGATATCGATATGCTCAGAAAAGCATATTGTGACCATCGTTTATCACGATAACGATAAATATCATCATATTGCCCAGCTCTAGTAAGAAGTAATGCTATAATAAAGGCAATAATAACACAATCCCTGTGTCCAGTACTAACAATACAATCTTTGCCTCAGAGCTTTCAGTGGTTTGATACTGAGTGGTGTGTAAATAGTGATATCTAAACAACAAGTGTGAAGCCCTATCAGTGTATGTTCACAGACCAAAGACTGTGTCAGTCTATTGCTATGAGTTCTACTCAGTGCACACGGTGTGTAAGAAGTGAAGTGAAAGTGACTATTTGTCATTGTGAACACCCTCAAGCACCACAACGAAATGCAACCTCTGCATTTAAC